>JAQQPU010017410.1:2623-12983 GCA_029168905.1 Artemia sp. Kazakhstan ARC1039
ATACTAAAGTTAACTTCTCAAATAATAAACCCCAGGAGTCAAACACACACGAAAATCTAAAGAACCTAGGTCTGAAAATCCCCAAAAAGCCAATTAAATGCAAGCTTCCTCTCTGCAAAGGTGCCATACTTGATTTAGTAAGAGTCATGTAAAACATACCCTTTTCATTATAGAACGATTTTCCTCCTCGAACTGAAATCCTTTATAATTTTAGAAATTTAAAAATTAAACAGAATAGCAAAAAAAAGTCAAACAATTCAGCTGTCAAATTAACTCTCTTTCTATTGATGATCTAGGTTCAACTGAACAAACCACGTTCAAATAATATTCATTACCACGATTTATAAGAGAATCTTATGACATTTAATAAAATGGTATAATCTTATAAACACGATGCTTTTACTAACCTAAGAAGAAAGGTCTCTATTTCAACGATCTCTGTCTGGTTTGATGGGTTGTAAATCATTGAGGCAAAAATTTTGGAAAATAGTGGGAAAACTATGTCAAATAATGAAAGAGCCACTAGGGATGGATAATCACTAATGATAAATCACAAGAGTTGGCAACCCTGGGCGAAAGGTGATTCTCGGGGAAACATTTTTTTTCAGGGAGATTCTCAGGGAAATTCCTGAAAATTCGGGGAAAGTGGAAGCGTCATATACGTCCACCACTGGCTGGTACAGTTACACAACTAGTTGTTCGTCCATATACCCGCTTAGTAGTTCACGTAGGTAAAGTCGTTCACGTACGTAACACAAAAACCATTTAATATAGGACAATCCCGATTAAATCCAATACATTTGCCTTGAACTTTTACGGGTATTAGTTTTCTATATTGTAAAGTATATACTATATTATAATTAAAACATTAACAAATCTCATCCAGCAATTCAAGTTTGAAATAAGTATATTTAAATAATTTGAATAATTCATAGTTTATCCATTATCAGCAAAATTAATTTGCTTTAAATTTCGATTTTTTTTGGTTATTTTAATGCAATGCGCGGTCCGATTGAGACCAATCACCGATTATCTGTCCCTGCCCTACCTTTCATAATAGTTGATAAGCAATTACACATTACCAAACGTAACTTCAGAAAAATTTGAGTGAATCAACTTCGTTGAATCAAGTGCGGCTTCCGTGCGACATTACTTTCTCTGCAACTAGGAAAAAGAAAATATAGGTTTTTGATATTTTTAAATCGATTAGCTTCTCAGAATTTCTAATTGATTGCAGATTGACCCTCTTTGGTGTAAGTCGTAGTTTGGTGCCATAAAATGGCAAAAACAAAACTTTTCCGTGGCACAATTTTTATGGTTACTCAAAAAAAAACTTTTATTTATATTCAAATGAACTGTCTCTCAATTTTCTAGGTCTTTGATATGATACAAATACCCTTGGGAAAAAGGACAAACATCCAAGATATTTCTCCTGATAAAAAGCAAAATTCCATAATTTGTAGCCTCCCCCCGCCCCTCCCCTGAAAACTTTCTACGGGCACCCTTGATGGACCTGATCACCTATATGCACTTTGAGCCCCCATAGAGGAACCAGGTTTTTATTATGTCCTTATTAGATACAAATTTAATCCTCACAACCACTCTTCAACTTAATCTTCTCGAACTCCCACTGTTAATTCAAATAATAATGCCTCTACGTGAGCCGTGGATTTCAGGATTCAAGAACGGGATGTTTCCCCTCTCGCTGTACAGCCCAGGAGACTTCAGTGGCTATTTAATCTTCACTTCTTATTCTTCAAGCACCTGTAAAGGCTTTTCTTTATGAACTGCTTTCAAATATCCATAATTCTTACAAGTTTCTTCAAAAACTCTATTACAAGACATGCAATGACACAATTTTCTTATTCACTTTCTAATCCACCGAGTAATAAATTTAGGCTTGGCTGTCTTCTCTTAAGTCTAAAAAATGCTACTATTTCTCGTCTTTCTTCTTCATAATCATGGCACTTTATTAACAGGTGTTCAATCGTCTCTAAGCTCCCACATTTGACATAATTGTCACTTTCTCCCCAAAATCTTGCTTTGTAATATCCGACTCCTGCATGGCTTGATCGAACGCGGAATATTTTCTTTGCTTCAAATCTATTTAATTCTTTATAGAATTTAGTTTCAATTTTTCTTTGATTTTTCATAGTAACGAATAAATTTCCAGTCGAATCTCAGTTTGATATTAAGCCTTTTGGTTCAATTCTTGAATCACTTTCCCAAGCATCATATATTCTTGAGAGGTGTGTAAATCATTCAAACTTATTCCAACTTCAACTACAGACTTAGCATACGTGCCTGCAATTTCATTCCCTATGATTCCAGTGTGAGCAGGAACCCACTGAATGAAAACCTTCTTCTTCTCCATTGCTGCATGTAGCTTAATGTAGCACTTTATGACTTCTCTACTTGGTTTTGGCATAATGTTAGTATTTGTAATAGCTTGAATTGCGGTCTTTGAATCCGAACATATTACAAATTTCCCTTAAAATTCTAAGGCCTTTGTAATAGCATATACTTCTGCCTCAAATGCACTGCATTTTGAATTTTCTTGATATATTTTTCTGAGGGCACCAAAATGCTATTCCAACATGCTTAGTTTCGTCAACTTTAGATCCATCAGTGAATAATGTGATATATCTTTCATATTCATTACTCATCAGCATACGAAATGCCATTTCTTCAAGTATATTTGGTTCCACTATGAATTCTAAATTTGATAAAATCCTGTTTTCCTCCCATGGTGGAGGAACTCACTCCCAGAATTTCTGATCATTTGATTTCTGCTCCATGTCTCCTACATATTTCTAAAACTTCTTCCATACAATTAAATTGATCTTTGGCTTTGCATGCATTGGCAGTTACTTGTCGTCTAGGTTTAATAATTTTGGCTTAACTGGGTGGTTGTTTTTCTTTAATCCAAATCTTCTGCACATGATTTATTATTCTCATTTTTCTTTTTGTTTCTAAGTCTAATAGACCACTTTCTGATAACAGAAAGCTAACAGATGTAGTTCTCCTGGCTCCAAATACTATCTTTATGGCTGAATTTTGGATTACTTCCATTCTCACAATTGTGGAATGGCGAGCTGTTCCATATATTGTTGAGCAGTGTTCCACGTTAGGAATAATATATTTTGTATAATATTGAATAAGGAGTTCTGCTAACAAACCTCTGGACATATAAGCTAAACTCTTCATTATATTTATTCGTTTCAGGCATACTGATTTAAGATACATCAAATGGGGCTTCCGTGCAAGCTATGATTCTGCACATGCAAACTTTTTATACGAATATATTTTGCCTGTTATAGTTTCACGCAGTATGTATAACCTGACTCCTTTATAATATAAATGAGTTACTATTTCAAGTTTGATTGCTTTAATAAAATGTATATCGTGTATATTCAAAACTGATAAATACTTCCATCATTGCTGGTAGGAGGCAATCCAAAATTAATGAATTTGAATTTCTTGACACATTATTCTGGTGGATGTAGTTTCTTCTCTGCTCTTTGATAATACTATCATAAATTGGTCAATTGGAAATGGTACTAAAAGTTATGGTAAAATTCTACTTTAGTTACTTTTACCTATCCTGGAAAGGGGTGAGGTTAGGAAAATAAAACTTTCAGGGACGGGTCTACAGGCTAAAATATGTCCTGGGAAGGTATTTTGAAGTAATTATCTCCTTCTCCCTCTAGAGGATCCTGAAATTTGCCTACATGATAGGTCTATACCTATTGAAATTTTGACAAAACAACATTTTACCTTAATTTTCAGTTATAAGATTCTTTTCTCTGGCTTTAGTTCTGAAAATGCAATTTCTGTTATTTGAGTAGTATTTTAAGCCATATCAATGTTAATTTTCAAAATTTAGGAAATGTATTTGCATATCTTTAAAACTCTATAAATCAGGATTGAGCAAAGTTGTGAGGCTGAAAACAATTTTGTTGGACTGCATTTTAAGCAGAAGATCTATTTTACAAGGTTTCACTTTTATAACACACATATTTTTAAAGGTCATCAAAGGTCAGGACCCTCTAGAGGGAGAAGGAGTGGAGGTAGGTACTTCAAAATACCTTCCCGGGACATACTTTAGCCTGTGGATCTATCCCTGAAAGTTTCATTTTCCTAACCAAATTCCTTTCCAAGATAGCCAAAAGTAGCTAAAGTAGAATTTTACCAAAGTTATTTTTGTGCCAAAATTCTTATGAACTTGATCAAATTATAAAGTTGCCTTTATTTATTACCTAGGTTTAAGCTGAAAATGCAGCCTAGACCTAAGTATTGTCTTGTCCATTTGTCTTATTTTGGTCCAGATGCACTGGCAGAAGCTTGGGAAAATCAGGGGGCAGAACTTTTTTAAGCAATAAGCTAGGGTCTAGGGCCAGTAAAGTTCTATGAAATCATGTAATTGAGTTAGGACAAAAGTGAATACACCATTCAATGCCTTTTTTTATGCTGATTACAAATATAATAAGCATTTCTATCGGAAATGTATTTCAACCCCCCTCCTATATATGCCAATTCAGGGTTTAGGTTAGTTTAGGTTGGGTTAGGTTAGGTATAGCCTATGTAGGGGGAGGAGGGGGATGAAATTCATTTCCAATAGAAATGCTTATTATATTCATAATCAGTATAATAAAGGCATCAAATGGTGTATTCACTTTAGTCCTAACTCAATAATATGATTTCATAGAACTTTAACCTAGGGTCTACCAATCTCAGGAAGTGCAACCTTCAACATTTTTAATGTTACCACTTTTTGGAATGGTTCAGAGACTAATTTTAATTGTATGCTTGAAGATCAATTGGTAAATTTTTCACAAATCATATTATTGACTTACAAATAAAGTAAACATACCACTCAATACCTTTTTTATGCTCTTTCCAAATATAATAATCATTTTTGTCAGAAATGAATTTTACCCCCACCCCTATAGACAATATACCAATTCAGGGTATATATTTGCACAATAGGGGGGTGAGGGTAAATTTTAAACTTTCCTCCCAATTACATCAGAAATAAAATCCCCCCCCCCCCCTAATGTGCAAAGGTATACCCTGAATTGGTATATATAGGGGTGGGGGTAAAATTCATTTCCAACAAAAATTGTTGTTATATTTAGAAAGAGCATAAAAAAGGCATCAAGTGGTATGTTTACTTCATTTGTAAGTCAATAATATGATTTGCAAAAAAAAATTACCAATAAATCAGATATAAAAAAGGTAAATTCTACTTTAGCTAATTTTGGCTATCTTGGAAAGGGGTTAGGAAAAATGAAACTTTCAGGAATGAGTCAACAGGCTAAAGTATGCCCTGGGAAGGTATTTTGAAGTACCTACCTCTACTCCTCTCTGTAAAGGGTCTTGACCTTTGATGACCTTTAAAAATCTGTGTGCTATTAAAGTGAAACCTTGCAAAATAGATCTTCTGCTTAAATGAAGTACAACAAAATTGTTTTCAGCTTAATAACTTTGTTCAATCCCAATTTATAGGGTTTTAAAGATATGCAAATACATTTCTTAAATTTTGGAAAAAAAACATTGATATGGCTTAAAATGCTACTCAAATAACAAGAATTGCATTTTCAAAACTAAAGCCAGAGAAGAAGAAACTGATGTCTGAAATTTGAGGTTAAATGTTGTTTTGTCAAAATTTCAATAAGTATAGACCTGTCATGTAGGCAAATTTCAGGACCCTCTAGAAGGAGGAGTAGAGGTAGTTACTTCAAAACACCTTCCTAGGACATACTTTAGCCTGTAGAACCATCCCTGAAAGTTCAATTTTCCTAATCTAACCCCTTTCCAAGATAGCCAAAAGTAGCTAAAGTAGAATTTTACCCCAAAAAATGATGGTCAGTATGTATAATATTCCACAAATGACATAGGGACAAGGTAAACATACTACTTAATTTTTTTTTTTAGTTTTATCCACATATTAACAGAAAGCTGATTTTATTCTGATTCTAAAAATGTAGCTTTTATCCCTTGATATCTATTCTATAAATTACAAATATTAAATATATTTTTTTCTTTTCAATTGGTAGTCAAAACATTTTGCTAGAAATTTGACAAAGGTGGCAGGCCTCTTGAAACTACTCTCACATTGCATATGCTCTAGTGAAATAGTGGTGGACAAAAACCCATCTCTATTTTTCCAGAATACCAAAGAAAAGGGGTCTTTTACCCTAGTATGCAGAAAAATTATTATTATCTCAGTTTTGAGAGTGCTTCTACCAGGGCCACCCCAAGGCTCATTTTACTGGGGGGCAATCTTTTTTAAATTTTACCAAATTGCTACCTGATTTATGTCAAATTTTCTGCAGAAATAAAGAATTTTGCTAAATTTTGGCCAATTTTGCAAAATTTTTTACCAAATGCCAAAAAATTTAGGAGGGGTGGCAGCCCCCCCACCTGATTGTGCCAGATGTAGCCCTATATCATTTCTCCATTGTTTTTCTCATTGCATGTAATTTCATTTCTTTGTGTTCCTGTGTGTTTGTATTCTTAACCTGCTAACAGCCTCATTGCAAAAGAATAAAGATTAGTTAAACAAATTTAATCATTGGAAATGATATTAAAATGATGAATGCAATTGAAGGAAACATTAAAATCTAATTAATAGAAACATGCTGCATGTTATAGAAAAAAAATGTATTCTTTTTAGGGTTTTCTAAAAATGTGTTGCTTCACTTTACCCCCCTCCCCCCTGCTCCTATTCTGATGGATAAGTATACATTCAAAATATATTTTCAATGGAGGAACTCTTTTATTCTTTATTATTTTACATCAGACTCTAATCAATCAGCAGGAAGAAAAGAGTTGTGCTATTCTAACAAAGAATGAATATTTATAGTGGGCTGTATCTAGTGGCAGCAACTAATGAAAGCATTAGTTGACCAATCTTTGTTTTTCACAGTTTTAAATGAATATACCAAAATGTGCATTTTTTAATGAAAATATACCAAAAAATGATTTTTTTTAATTGGGGAGGGGGGTGAATGTCCCCTGCCTCCTGTAATTCTTTCCACTAGCCATGTATATATTCATCAGGGGAGGGGGTGATGCAATATGTGGGGGCATATAAGGTTTTGTTGAAACGGTTGTTGTAGAAAGTTTGTAAAGGGCTCATTAAATTGGAAATTGAAAGGGCTAGTGCCCTTTTAATAGTTGAAAGTGATTGGAGGGCTACTAACCCCCCTCTCACACCCACCATTTCCCCAAAGACATATATTAAAATTTTAAGATAGCCATTTTGTTCAATGTAGTTGAAAGTTCTGGAATTTATATCTTTGAGGATGATGAACCCCCCCCCCCTCCCTCAGGGTAAGGGTTGTAAGTTATGCCCTGGGGGCATATAAGGTTTTTATAGAAAGGGTTGTAGAAAGTTCAAAAAGGGATAATTCAATTGTAAATTGAGCACTAGTGCCATTTTTAATAGTAGAAAGTGATCAAAGGGCTACTAACCCCCCTTTCATGCCCACCATTTCCTCAACCACATCCAATCAAAATTTTGAGATAGCTATTTTGCTCAATGTAGCTGAAAGTTCTGGAAATTAGGTTTTTGAGGATGACAACCCCCACAGCCCTCAGGGTAAGGTTTTGTAGAAAGGGTTGTTGCAGAAAGTTCATTAAGGGCTTATTTTATTGGAAATTGAAAGGGCTAGTGCCTTTTTAATAGTCAAAAGTGAATGGAGGGCAACTAACCCCCCTCTCATGCCCACCATTTCCCCAAACACATACAGTCAAAATTTTGAGATGGCCACTTTAATCCATGTAGTTGAAAGTTCTGAAAGTTATGTCTTTGAGGATGACAACCCCCCCCCCCCCCTCCCACAGCCCTCAGGGTAAGGGTTGTGAGTTATATCCTGGGGGCATATAAGGTTTTTATAGAAAGGGTTGTTGTAGAAAGTTCAAAAAGGGCTCATTCAATTGGAAATTGGGGGCTAGTGCCCCCTTTAATTGTAGAAAGTGATTGGAGGGCAACTAACCCCCTCTTGTGCCTACCATTTCCCCAAACACATCCAATCAAAATTTTGAGATAGTCATTTTTTCAATGTAATTGAAAGTATAGAATTTAGGTCTTTGAGGATGACACCCACCCCACAGCCCTCAGGGTAAGGGTTGTAAGTTATGCCCTGGGGTATAACTTATATCCAGAACCCTCTCACGCCCACCATTTCCCCAAACACATCAAATCAAAATTTGGAGATTTGGTTTAATGTAGTTTAATGTTCTGGAAATTAGGTCTTTGAGGATGACAACCCCCTACCCCCACAACCCTCAGGGCAAGGGTTGAAAGTTATTCCCTGGGGGCATGTAAGGTTTCTTTAGAAATTGTTGTTGTAAAAACTTCAAAACGGGCTCATTTGATTAGAAACTGAAAGGTTTAGTGCCCTTTTGAACAGTCAAAACTGATTGGAGGGCAACTAACCCCCCTCTCATGCCTATTATTTTCCCAAACATATTCAATCAAAATTTTGAGATAGCTATTTTGTTCAACATAGTTGACAGCTTTGGAAATTATTTCTTTGAGAATGACAAACCCCTCCACAGCCCCCAGAGCAAGGGTTGTAAGCTATACCCTAGGGTCATATAAGGTTTTTATGGAAAATGTTGTCATAGAAATTTCAAAAGGGCTCATTCAATTGGAAATTGAAAGGGCTAGTGTCTTTTTTAATAGTTGAAAGTGATTGGAGAGCAACTAACACCCCTCTCACACCCACCATTTTTCCTAACACATCCAATCAAATTTTGATACATCCATTTTGTTCAACGTAGTTGAAAGTTCTGGAAATTAGTTTTTTTTAGGATGATAACCCCTTCACAGCCCTTGGTGCAAGGGTTGTAAGCTATGCCCTGGGGACATATAAGGTTTATACAGAAAGTTTTGGGGCAAAAGTCTAACTTTTGGGGCTACTTCTGCTTATCCAAGCTATCAAAGAAAGTAAACAGATTATTTTTGCAAATGGTATAAAGTTTTCTATTTCAGGTCAACTAGAGGAGGTAGGAAACGAAATTAAACACTACTGTTTGTGTCCAGATTTCTTCAGCATACAAATAGGAGACCAAACTATAAAGTCTAAAAAAAACAAAAAGATTTAAAGTATTATTTCCTTCTTCCCTGAAAAGAATATGTCAATATAAAATTAACAGAAATTAATTAAAAAAGTTTTTTCCACAAAATCAGTTTTTTTTTAAGTTAAGAACTCCATTAAACAAAAAATGAGCAAAAATAAAATCAAATAATCTGGAAAGCATGAAACTACCGCAAATCAGTAATGATAAATAAATGAAACCCAAAATGAACAGAAATTACAATAAATAACTAAGTCAAACTCAAAACGAGCAGAAATTAATGTGAGTAGGGTTCAAAACCCCTATGCTTTCTAAAAGCCAGAATATAATTTTTACCATGCTGAAAAAATTCAAATGAATGTGCATTGTCAGTTTAATATACATATGCTGGTATTTATTCCTTAAAAGTTTTATTAATTAGATGCTCTATTACTGTTTTTAAGAGTAAAATTGATCAAAGGGAAGCTACCCCCCCCCCCCCCACACACACACACATACACGTCGTATTGTCCCGAAATGCATCTAATTGAAATTTTGAGATAGCCATTCTATTCAAAATAGTCTCAATATCATATATCAAGGCTTTTGGGGTTTAAACAAACCCCAGAGATTAGGGGCAAGAGTTGTAAGTTATGCCCAGGGGATATTTAAGTTTTTTATGGAAGGGATGGTTGTTTAACTTTAGAAGAGGCTCAGTCTTTCTCCCTGAAAAAGACAATGTCAATATAAAACGAACAGAAATTAATTTCTGTTCTGTTCTGTGTCTTGTAAATGTTTTCACTTTTATAACTTTAAGAAATCAAAAATTAATTAGGATTTTAAGGAATAAATATCAGCATATGTATATTAAACTGACAATGCACATGTTTTTCAGTAAATTCATTTGAATTGTTTTCAGTAAAGTACAAATTATATTCTGGCTTTTAGAAAGCATGGGGTTTAGAACCCTACTCATATTAATTTCGGCTCGTTTTGAGTTTGACTCTGTTATTTATTTTAATTTCTGTTTGTTTTGGGTTTCATTTATTTATTGATTCTGATTTGTGATAGTTGTATGCTTGGTAGATTATTTTATTATATTTTTGTTCATTTTTGGTTTAATTACTTTTTTTGAAAAACTTATTTTGTGGAAAAAGTTTTTTAATTTATAAATAGATTGGTCAAATCAGTTGTAGTTTGGCCATGGAATCTGGTAGAGAGGGATCCACTCCAGGAATCATTTAATTGTTTTTATTTTTATTTCCAGTATTTAATTGAAATTACGAATCTC
>JAQQPU010017411.1:0-12513 GCA_029168905.1 Artemia sp. Kazakhstan ARC1039
AAGAAAAACTGAAATTGTGATCTAAAATATATTTGGGGACAAAAAAATGAACCTTTTTTTAAAACCAACTATTTTACCTTTTACTTTGTATAATCAAAACTTAAATATCCTATGCAATATAGCAATAATGGTTACGAACCTGAGAAAATTTGCCTGATTTTTGAAAAAGGGGGAAAACGCCCCTATAAAGTCAAGGAATCCATAATTAAAATCGCATCATAAGATTGATCCTATCAGAGAATCCTACTGTAGAGGTCTAAAGCTCCCATATGCAAGTACTTAAAAAAAAGTACACTATTGTAATTAAACGGCCCTTGTGTTTCAGGTGTCGTTCTTAAAGGATTGTTCAAAAATTCAAAGTTCAGCGAATATAGCGAATATACGAATATAGCGAATATCCTAAATATATTTTTGTAAACTGTACTGTGTTTCGCCAAAATAACGCCATTCTTTTTTAATACAAATTAAAAAGACACAAAATGGGAAAGTCATTGACCATTCCACCACAGAAAAAAAGTAAATCCAATCATGCATGGAATGCCAACCAATTTTGTTGATAATCACCAAATTATTAAAGACGAAAATCACCTAGGGAGTGAAAAATCACCAAATATGGTGATGAAATACCAACGCTAGCAAGCCTGATATTAAGTATTGAATCAGATTTGAAAATCTGAATAGCAAGTGAAAATTCAAGAAACCTGGGATTTTCCCTTTCGTGTACCCTTTTGTGTACTTCTTTGACTGAGATTCTTAAGAATTTGATCTGCTTAAACTCAACGGATAACCTATCTGTACCAACCCTTGGTTATCCAATTTTCGAGGAAATGGAACTATCTCATAACAGTTAAACTTCCACTAACCCCAAGGATCTCTCATGATTTTGAAATTTTGTTAAGGCTATTTTTGGACAATAACATATTCCTTAACTAGCGATTAGAAATATTGTTGTTGTTGCGCCAAAGGGTGGTATCGGACATTTTTAAACTTCCGAAATAACTACCGAAAAACGTTTTCTGAGCTCCATTCAAAGGGAAGGTCACCACTGCAATGCACGTTCAATCAAACCTGGATCCTCCTGATTCACATCGCTCTGGTGATTTTTATTTTGAGAACAGTTTAGCAGATAGTGTTTGGCAGCTACTTATTCGGTTATTTTTAATACTATTTACCCCCCCCCCCTCACCCGAAAATATTCCTGCGCATGTGCCTGATTTCGGTTATAATATTTTGTTTCACATGTATCGGTGTTTAGCGTTAACGATAAATGTCGTTATCTCAGTACATTATAAATTATTACTATCTGAAAATATTATCAGTTTGACATTCCTTTGTTGTTAGGAATGACGTTATAAGTTCTCTTATGTCAGGAAAAATGTTCATCAAATACTCCGAAACTGGAAGGAAATCAAAACTGTATGTTTCCTTCCTTTGGACAGTAGCTTGTGGTTTTAAAAGAAAAAATCTTTCTCGGGTGTGTCAGAGCTGGAGAAAAAGCTGCCAAAAATGAAAACGGCGGTCTCGCCAAGTTTCACCTTTGTATACAAACTAACTTCGCAGTCTTGTGTCGAATAACGAACTGAAAGTGCAATGCATTCGAACGGCTATGGTGAAAATGGATATTATCGCTCTGGGTCTGTGTCCCGCGAGTCTAGCTCGGCCCGCAAACCGGTTTCGGCGATAGGTCTATCGCTACCGTCTTACAATACAAGTCGCTCAAGGAGCTTAAACACTAATGGTATCAGCCGTTCTTCAAGGGGTACTACTCCTACCAGCAGTTACTCGAGCCTTGGTTCAACCGGGTACACGGGGTACCCGGCTCTTGGTCGTTCAGGATCCTTTGACTATGGATTAACGTCTTCTAGTGCATATTCAAGGTCAAGTAGTGCCAGTAGGTCTGGTTATATGGCCCCTTCAGCTTATTCTGTTAGTTTTTCTATTCCATCAAGCTATAGTTCCAGCAGGTCCCTTTTACCTCCAACACCAAGAAGTTATAATGTGTCTCCGTCTACAAGTCCTCGCTTACCCAGTTCATCTTTAACTAATTTAAGATTAAGCAGCAGATATTCAGACTATGGATCAATGAACGTAAGTCAATTTATCCTCATCGTGCGACCGTAGCCAGATGGCTAACTTATGTTTGACATTACTCAATTTCCTAGTTTAAATTTAGTAGAGCCTTAATAAATTATTTTAATTAATCATTTTATTATATAAAATCTTATTAATGATATAAAATAATCAATTATTTTTTTATTTATTTAATTATTTTAGTAGAACCCTATAAACTTATGTTAGTACTTCCACCGTTGTCACGCCTATAAGTCGCATCGGGCATGTTTTATGCTTCTGAGATAATTTTCATAAAAGTGTTTGCTAAGCTATTTTCAACAACTTAGTGGATTAGGAGTTTAATATATATTCAGTCAAACTTTCATTCTACTCATCTATATTGCCCATCTGTTCCCCCGTTTGAGGACAGCTTTGTAAATCACCTTAGAAGTGTGACAATGTCAGATACGATCTTTATGCGAGACAGCGATGATATGTTGTAAGATTTTTATTTCAGAAAAATGTCTTATCACAAACCCAAGTGGGCCGAATTCCAACTTTATTGTCAAAAATACAAAAAAAAAGAAGCAAATATAAGTCCGGAATTTTTTTTCAATAAGTCAAAAAGGCTGTAAAAAAAACTGTTGCCAAAACAGTAAAAAGCTTTCAAAACAGTAATAAAAACTCGCAGAATTAAAAAAAGAATAAAGTAAATTCAAACAAAAAAACATAAAACCTTGCAACTTAAAAACCTACAAAAGAAGGTTGTCATTAGATAGAACTATTTATGCCTTGGGAAGGGGGTTTGCCAAATTACCAGCATATATTCCCAGAATCAAGTGGAATATTTTGCATTTTAATGGTAAAGATGTTTTCGGGAAGCTGGTTAAATGGCAAAAAAGAATGATTTTTCAATTATTATTTGTTTTGAAATTGAATTGGCAGTCCGAAGTTATGACTTTCCTCCCCATATCGCTCAGAGAAGGATAGAGATGTCTTCATTCGAAATAAATCCTGATTAATACGATTAGTAGGGGTGTAGCCAGAACTTTTGTTTCCAGAAGGGGTTGAAAATGTAGCCATTGTGTGTTAAAAAGCATCATCCTATGAAAATTTTTCCAGTCTTCAGAGGGAGTCGTACCACCCAACTCCTTTCCCTTTGGCAAGGCTAACGGTAGTTACGATAATCATTCTGAAAGTATTTGTTTGTGAGAGCGTAATTGACGTCGTTATTTTTTACTTGTGGTTTGTACGGTCTGAACATCCTATCTTTCCAGTTTCTGGATGGCGTCCTAGTACCCCCTCCTACCTTTCTTATCTCCTGCAACCCCACTGGTGAATACAATAATTATTTTATTAATTTGCAACTATTTCGTTTATATATTTAAACGAAATAAGTATAATAATATATAAATAATTATATATTTATAAACATGTTTGATAATGATTTCGTCAAGGAAGCGGAATTTATGTCTTTCATATTTTAAACCTTCTAATTCTTACCAATTTACCGAAAATAACTGAAATATATTGTATTCAATTAAAAAAAAATTCAAATAAAAGAACCGTAGATAGCCCAGTAATAGAATTAAGATTCGCTCTAGATTTGGCGTTGGATATAACAAATGAACAGAAGAATGGAAAAATAGCAAAATAATTTGCAATTATATTATGAATGAATTTTGGGATTAAGATTAGTTATAAAAGTATTATGGAAAAAACTTTGCATTGAATCCCTGGCGTTGACCTTAATAGACAGGAACCATGTTGTTTATCAAGTTTTCTTTCTTGAAATTTGTGATGTCTTCTTTTACTTAGAGGATAGCATTTGTATTTCTCTTTTTTTTTTCATCATTGATTAAATAAAAATAAAAAAAAAGTTTTAAGACGAACAAAAATCACTATCAAGGACCCAAAACGAAAAGAAATTACATTGAATAATCTGGTCAAACTTAATACGAACAGAAATTATCGCAAACAGGAGAAGGCCTAATACCCACTAAGCTTTCTAAAAGATTTTCTAACCTTTCTAAGGGAGCAAACATTTGCGCTTTACTGGAAATTTTTTATTTCAAGCAGTGTGTTTCGTTGAGTGATGAGGGCAAGCACTAGATAATAAATAATTACTGAAAAGAACTAATGACTATTAAATATATAACAATATTCATTCTTGGAAGTCTTAGCAATTTTGGGTTTAACCTTTAATAGAGAAAACATTTAAAATACATTTTGTTTTCAGTAAAGTACCAATGACTCTAGCCTTAAGAAGACTTACCCCAACTCCCGTTTGTGGTAATATCTGTCCTTATTAGGTTATTAGGTATATATTTGCACATTAGGGGTGGGGGTAAAGTTTAAACTTACCTCCCATTTACATCAGAAATAAAATTTGCCCCCATCCCCCCCCCCTAATGTGCAAATATATAACCTGAATTGGTATATATAGGGGTGGGGTAAAATTCATTTCCGACAAAAATGATTATTATATTTGGAAAGAGCATAAAAAAGGCATCGAGTGGTATATTCACTTTATTTGTAAGTCAATAATATGATTTGGTAAAAATTTATCGAAATTAATTATGATTTAGGTTTGCTTTGTCAACAACTAAGTTTTTGAATATATCACTTATTGTAAGGATAAAAATAACTATCATCAACAACTTAATGAGTGTCCCTAATGGTTGAACATAGATTTATTTCAGCTCACGAATCAGTGTTTAAAAACTTTTACACTCTTGTGTAAAAGGTAAAATGTGCCTTGTCGGAAGTCTTTGCCGAAATAACTGCATTTTCATCATTTTCCAAAATTGTCCTCTTTTCATCCTGTTTTTCCTACTCGTGTCTCGCCACTGTGACCTCAGAAGTCAAGGCTATTAAACTTTCTGTAAAAATCCTTGTTTAATTGTACAGAAAGTGCTTAAATAGCTTAATCTTTCTTTTCATAAATTTAGTTCAATTGGTATCTTAATTGATTTTTAGCAGTTCTTTTAATCTCTTCATCGAGTTTATTTAAATTTGCAAATGTGATTTTTTGCAAATGTGATTTTTTGACTGGTGACACAAGTCCCTTTATGTTTGATTACAGCCATGATTTTTGGTTCGATGAGTGGATCTACTATTGGGAATTCCAGTATAATAAACTACTCATGGAATTTAGTGCAATTTTAGAATTTAGAATTTAGTGTAACTTTTAGTGTCGCAATTCGATTTTTAGGCTGACTGGACGCAATTGCCATCTGCACTAAAATTTGTGGAAATTGTGGCTGCAACTTTCACTGAAGAAATGTTTATAGCAAGTTGTTTTGACGAAATTTTGGTCAAAAACCCATTGTGAAACTTCACTAGTCTATAGCAAACTGTTCTGAAGTTTCAGCTGACATCATCATCTGTAGGAATTTTGGTTCCGTATTTTGCTGATGAAATTTTGACTGTAGCAGAAATTTCCTCTGCAGATATTTTTTCAGTGAATTTTACTCAAGATATTTCGTACGAGCCTTTGCTGTAGGAATATTTGGGAAAACATAGTTTTCGTGTTCACCGTTAGGTCGGCACAGAGAGATTAGCTATTAAAAGCTGTACCATAAAATCGCGTACGATAATAGGCCGGGTGTCATTTTAAGAATTATCATACCGGTGTTCTACTAATCACTGAAAAACAAGGCGCGTCTTTTTGTGGGGAGTGTATTTATATATTTGTTTCACAAGTTTCGACCAACTCTGGTGGTTTTGGCTTTTTTAGGGCCACTAATCACTTCTGCCTATGAACTGTTAAAAATTACATGGCAACGTAGTTTATATGAAAGCGGAAAATTTTCAAAATCGGTAGTGGGAGGACTGGGCGATGGTATATATTTCTGACATTTTCACTCAAACATGTTCTTACAAGCGTGCCTTAAGCACGCTTCACCTTTTAGTGTCCATACCCCTTTATTGAGAATTACGAATAATGATAATTGTAATTTCTCTAACAAGGTAGTTCAACAAGTTTTCGAGACTGACGGAATTCTTTCTCCATTGGTCCTGTAGCAGAACAACTTCCAAGTACTTCCTCAAGTGTTTCTTTTTCAGAGATTATACTCAGTCAACTAGAGAAATTGAGTCGGTCAAAGAAGAAGTAACTTTTATTCTATTGAAAAGTTTATAGCTTAAACAGTTATTTCCTAACACTAAACTGTATGTCAAGTCAGATATATTGAAAGTCCTAAGCTGCCTGAAATGTCACAAGTTATTTGCTTTGAGGGAATCATTGCAGAAGAAATGAGATTTGAAAGTGGGGACCAGAACTAGGTTAGGAATTCTATCCCCATTCATCTTGATAGTTAGGTTTTCTAATATCAAAATATCTTAAATCCGAAAAACAAGTTTGAGTTTATTGCTTTTTGAAGCTACTGCGTTGTTTATAAAAGTACTATACGTGTTTTATTTTGAAGTTGGGTGAAATACTGACACGGAGTGAACTCTCAGATTTCACCGTTCTATTCAGCAAATATGATTACCATTTAAAGTGCATCCGAGGGGACACCCGCTTCAGAAATCATTTACACCGGGTAGTGCGTGCCAAGCGTGGCGGGAGTGTGTCAAGTGCGGCAGAAGCTTTGCCAAGAGTGGCAGAAAGTGGGCACCCCTCGGGTGTATCTGGCCCAAAATTTTGTAAAATAGAATTTCATTGTGTTCTAGTGTGCTTAGAGGGAATGTTATCCTCCAATTGCTCTTCTACGTCGTAACTCTAGAAGTTTTATCGTGGTATTTATGGCTAAAGATCGTATCCACATTTTCACACTTCTGAAACCGTTGCCAAAAACTGTTTGCTGGGCTGTTTTCTAAGGGAAAACCAGCAGGGCAATGTATGTTATATCACGCTTTGATAATCCAGATCTACATTATCCTGCTGATACTTCCTTTGAGGACAGCTTAGCAAACATTTCTTGGAAATTATCTAAGAAGTTTGAAAATTTCACATACGACTATTAGGTATGATAGCGACAACATAGTTTAATAGTCACTTTCATGTACTTGTTTCTTCTTACATCCGAGAAGAATTTTATGTTAATCTCTGCCACCGAGTTTCAAGTAATTTTAGAGTTTTAAAATTTAAGTTTCTACGAATTTTAAGTATTTTTAGGCCAGTCTGCTATGTATTAATTGTCTTGCGCAAAGGCAGCTTCTAATTTTGGTCATTCGCACTTCTATTCTAATATCAAGCACGTTCGTGGGGAAGGCAATTGTAGGTACTTCAAAGCCACGTTCACAAACAAATAAACAAATTAAACAACATTTTCGCGCTGGAGAAAACCTATGAAGGTTTGCGGTCGCGCGAAAGTCCACGTAACTATTTAACTATTAACTCGACCTCCATCACTCCTCAATGCTCAACTTCCCCTCCCCCACCCTGCCCTCTCAACTCCACCTTAGCCCCTGTTCTCTCTACCCCCACCTTAGCCCCTGGCCACCCTTACCTTCCCAGCCCACCCTTACCTCTCCAGCTCCTTTTTCTCCCCTGCCCAACCTACCAGCCACAATAGAATTCAACAAATCCCCCCAAAAAATAATCCTTTAAATTCTTCTTAAACTGAGGTACGTGTTCCGCCGTCCTAATGCTCAATGGTAGCTCATTCCATAGAGATGGACCCAGGTGTGTTTCGTTGAAAATGAAGACCTGGTACCACGACGCAAATCAACAACTATATCATCACTTTGCCTGGTTCCATAACTATGCAGGTCACTATTAATTTGGTAGAAACTCTTAAAAAACATCAGGAGTCAAACCATTCTTACACTGAAACAAAAATACTGCAGCTTTGTAACATCTTATCTGACCGACATTAAGGAGCATCAGGGACCTAAAACAAGCCCAGGTGTCATGTACATCCTGGACATACCTGATGATTGTTCTAACAGCTTTATTTTGTAGAACTTGCACTGTTCGATAGTTACATAAGAAGTTTCTGCTACATAGGAGATATATGGATAAACCAACAAATTATATATTGTTAGAAGTATTCTTTGAGAAAGTGTGCTCGATAACCTCAATGTTGATAATATACAATGCTGGACGATAAAACACTTTGAAAAACAATCTAAAAGAAAGACAAGATTTAGACAAGAAAGATTTAAATTTGAAAATAAAGAATGATTATTGTCGGTTGAATATAAAGATTATGGGTAACTTATTAGATCGCAAACTGGCGCTAGTGTCAGCAAAAAAAAAACAATCAACGCCATTTAGTATCTGGCGACTCATGGCATTTTCAAGCTTTGTAATCGTTTTTCTGTCAGGAACAGAGATCAGACACTTATTGTTGCCCTAATTTTACCAATTATAATACTTAAATTAATTATTTTTATTGTTACATTGAAAAAAGGCCAAGCATCGCCAAGTGCTAGACGGCGTTGAAAATTTTTTCTTCGACAATAGCGTCATTTTCCGCTCTTATAAGTTACCCATACTCTTTGGGTCGGATAGTTTTGTCGTCGCTGTTTCCAAAGGTTACATCTGACATTTTCAAACTTCTGAAATGATTGGACAAAACCATTTCTTCAAGTTTAGGCGATCCATGTTCAAACATACTTCGATTCTACTGATTAACGTTGCCTTGCTGATCCTCCCCTTGAGAACTGCTTGGCAAATGGTCTTTGGAAATTACCTCACAAGTGTGAAAATGTCATATACGACTTTTGATTGTAAGAGCAGTTTCGTAAAATAATTACATTCTAGTACACTACTTGCTATTGCGTACATCTGACAATTTCCAGATCGAGTTCTGCCACTATTGTCAATTGAGCCAATAAAATTTTAATTTCGCTACTAATTATTTAATATAACTATAAAAATAGGACAATTTGGATATTTAGGCTTTTGAATATTTTGATTGCTAAATTGGAATTTCGATAGATAAATCGTCAATTAATATAGCCCAATCTGCTACCAGTGTCTGTCTAAACATACAGAATGTTCAGGAATCATTCCAAGCTTAACTATCTGCTACCGCAGAGTGAATGTCCAGG
Source organism: Artemia sp. Kazakhstan ARC1039 (assembly GCA_029168905.1). Taxonomy (NCBI): domain Eukaryota; kingdom Metazoa; phylum Arthropoda; class Branchiopoda; order Anostraca; family Artemiidae; genus Artemia; species Artemia sp. Kazakhstan ARC1039. Next base: position 9,058 of record JAQQPU010017411.1, read on the forward strand.
TCATAAGAGAATATCAACAAATACCTGCTCCACGGTACAGCTCATCCAAAGATATCAGCCAATTCCTTCTCCACACTGCAACTCATATGAGGATATCAGCAAATTCCTTTTCCACGGTTCAAATTCCTCGGTGCAACTCATTGGAAGATATTAGCAAATTCCTACTTCACGGTGCAACTCATAGGAGGATATCAGTAAATTCCTACTCCACGGTGCAATTCACTGTAAGATATCAGCAAATTCCTACTCCATGGTACAACTCCTAGGTGCAACTCATCGGAAGATATCAGCAAATTCCTACTCCACGGTGCAACTCATAGGAGGATAGCAGCAAATTCCTACTCCACGGTAGAACTCATCGGAATATATCACCGAATTCCTACTCCACGGTACAACTCCTCGGTGCAACTTAGCGGAAGATATCAGCAAATTTCTACTCCACGGTGCAACTCATAGGAGGATATCAGCAAATTCCTCCTTCACGGTACAACTCCTCTTTGCAACTCATCGGAAGATATCAGCAAATTCCTACTTCATGGTGCAACTCATAGGAGGATATCAGCGAAATTCTTACTCCATGCTGCATCTAATAGGAGGATATCAGAAAATTCTCATTTCATGCTGCAACTCATGGGAGGATATAAGAAAATTTCTACTCCGTGGTGCAACTCATAGGAGGATACTAGCAGATTCCTACTCCACGGTGCAACTCATGGGAAGATATCAGCGAATTCCTACTCCATGGTGTAACTCGTAGGAGGATATGAGCAAATTCCTACTCTGCGGTACAAGTTCCTCCGTGCAACTCGTCAGAAGATATCAGCAAATTCATACTTCAGGGTGCAACTCATAGGTGAGAATCAGCAAATGTCTACCCCACGGTGCAACTCATAGGAGGATATCAGCAAGTTCCTACCCCGCTACTCCTCTCAATGCTGTGAAATATATACTACAGTGTAGCAAAAAATCGCACTGCTGCAAATGCAGTACTTAAAACGAACAGTGAAATACCCTGGTGAGATATAGTGGAGCTAATAAAAAAATATTCCTTGTATCAAAAACCTTTCTTACGTTCTTTGTGTTATATTCAAAGACATATTTTATTTTATTTTCGCTATCCTTAGATACACTTCTATTATTTCTTTTTCTTGTTGTTTGGATTGTTATGGAGGTGCTCTTGCATAATTGCATCACCGGAATCAATTTCCGAGTCCTGCAATGTTGCTGCAGTTGAGTTCAAACCCTGGGTCCCGTCCCACTAACCTGAAATAAATTCCACTGCGCCACTGCAGGACCTTTCAATTATTTCGTGTATTGGTTGAAATATTTTATGCCAATAGGCCACACCGACGAACTACCCAAAATAAAAATGCATTTTTTTCTCTACTGGTTATTGCAGTTCCTTACCAGACTTAAATAAATAAAAAAAACCAAGATTTTTCAACTGAAATTAAGGAGCAACATTAAAACGTAAAACGAACAGAAATTATTATGTATATGAGCGGGGTCGCTCCTAGTCAATACCTTGCTCTTTACGCTAATGTTCGAACTTTGCCCTTTAAAAATGACTCCTGAATCGCAAAGGTCGTTTAATTAGAATAGATAGCCCTTCTTAAAAGTACTAAAAAAGACTTTAGCGTAAAGAGGGAGGTATTGACGAAAGGCGACTACCCTCATATACGTAATAATTTCTGTTCGTTTTAAGTTTTAAAGTTGCTCCTTACTTTCAGTTGAAAAAACTAATTTTTTACTTTATTTCTGATCGTTTTTTAACTAATGCTGGAAAACCCGGCTCCCCCTCCATGGAAAGATTCCCTTCCCCTATGAAAAAGTCCTCCATGGAAAGACCCCCCCCCGCCCCCCCCCCCCCCACCGGAAGAATCCTCCTTGAAAACGTCTGTATACTTCCTATTAGCCAATACTATATGTGAACAATGGGCAAAGTTTATAATTTGCAGCCCTTCCCCCGGGGACTGTGGGGGGTTAATTCATCCTCATAGACATAGTTATTAGATTTTTTGACTATGCTGAAAAAAAAATGACTCTCTCAAAATTTTGATCGGGTGACTCCGAGGAAAAAATGAGCGTGGTGCTGCCTGCCCTCAAATATTTTGGTAACTTAAAATCAGAACTAGAACTTTTGATTTCCGTTCAAATGAGCCCTCTTCAGGTCTTCTGCGATCACTGGTTCGATATGATCACCACTGGGGGAAAAAATTAATAAAACAAACACGCATCCGTGATCTTTCTTTTGGCAAAAAATGCAAAATTCTACAATTTTGTACATAGGAGCTTAAAAACTATACAGCAGGGTTCTCTGGTATGCTTAATCTGATGGTGATTTTTATTAAGATCACTTGATGTTTTGGGGTTTGTCCCCCCTTTTTAAAAAATTGGGCAAATTTTCTTTATCACGTAACTTTTGATGGGTCAACAAATTTTCAGTATTGGTAGAGGTGAGATAAGCAATTCTAGGGCGCATCCCTAGAATGGGATAAGCTCTTTCTAATAAAATGGCAGAAATTAAACCTTTTAGAAGAACTACCTTAAGAATATTTTGTTGGTTAAACCTATTGCTACGACATACAGTTTGAGTGACAATTGCTCTACATAATCGTTTATATCGAAAACCAATGGACTACCTTGTCATTCCTTGTTATCGAGCCCATTTTGAACCTCTCTTGTTATGATTTTTGTTGAAATATTTCTGGAGAATTTGATATGAATGGGATTCATCCTTGAGTCTAAAAAGCACACTTTGTCTCGAGGATCTAGATGTTTAAAACCGTTTTTAACTTCGGTAAATCATTGATGCAAAATCAATACCTTTTGTTTTCATTGAAGTTCCCATTTTTCTGTCTGCATGCCTTTTAAGTCTAAGTACGTAAAAGAAAACAAAATTTTTGAAATCACCAAATTTCTAAGTTGGTCAAACGTCTATTTTTAGCGCAAAAAAATATGTTTTTTGTTTATTTTGATAAAATTATAAAAAACCTGTTTTTTCTTTATTTTTTCCTTCTTGTTCCTAAAAATGCACCGTGAATACTAAACGGGCTCCTTTCGGTGTCCAACAAATTAATCTTAAAACACCTTGTGATATAGCAGCTAATTCCTTCTTTTTTATAAATTTTTTTCAATAGATTTTTTAACAGCAATGAGAAATCATAACAAAATGCAGTTTGATTGGCTCGTGGGAATTGCAAGTGCTCGAGCCACCTGTTACAAGCAACTTAAGGCCTACAGGCTAGCTGATACCGAGACGGCTCTTCCTGCTCGCTCTAGCTCTCTTCTGTGCAAGTTAACAATACAACTGAATATCTCATTTTTTTCGCAAAGAAAAAAATTAATAAGATAATTACTTAATTATCAATCAACACCCACAGAACAGGTCATCAATATCAGAGCCAAGGCCGCATCAAGGATTTTTGTCCGGGGCAGGGGGGGGGGGGGCAAAAA
>JAQQPU010017412.1:0-18704 GCA_029168905.1 Artemia sp. Kazakhstan ARC1039
CAAGATGATCCGTTTGGGCCATGAAATCCAACAAATGGTTCAAGCCCATACAAAACAGAAAGATCATACAAGATTGATTCTTCCTTATAAGTGTTTTTCTACGGAGCTATACGCTATGGTGGACCTTGAAATCCACAAGGAGGATGATGACAGACATAACTTTCGTACAACAATATTGGATATTTGGCTAGATTTTGCGTTGGATTTTTACTAACAGCATCTGTCGGACACGCTCAATAAGATTCTTGATGAGGTACTATAGTGAAAATAAATTTGAAACTAATTTTTGGCTGTACCGGCTCGTTACGCCCAAAAATGAGCCCTATTTTTTCCGCTTCTAATAGGCTTGTAACTTACAGGGCAAGAAGAAAGAGCAAAGAAAACTTCATTGACAACAAAAATAACTTAAGATTGGCTCTACCGATATACAATGCCTGAAACTGACTCCAACATTTTTTTTTTCAGATTAGCTTAGACTCAAAGGGAATGTAGACAAATTCAAGGTGATCTCAATGAAGACAAAAGCTAAGAAAAAATTGTTATATTGATTTGTTAGTCCCAAACAGGATCAAATTTGGTATCGTCTCATCAGTTAGCAGCCTACTGGACATGTTAACTCGGGCAAACAAACCTAAAAGAGAAAAATAACATTAAAAAAAAAATCGAATGCAATCGATACATGAATCCCCAAAATGGGCCAAATAATCTTTTTCTTCGATCAGTGTGAAATGTTAAGGGTAGGAAGACTGAAGCAAAAAGATATTAACGTTGACAAATAATTTTTTGGAAGAAAAAAGGTGTCGTGTTCATTCTTGGCATGAGAAACACAAATTTTATAATATAATAACATTAATACTGAAAGTCTTAGCAAGTTTTCATTTTTCAATGTTATAATCATAAAAGAGAAAACATTCAAAATATATTTTGTTTTCTGTAAAGTACAAGTAAGGCTAATACTATTATTAGCAGAGGCGGGCTGGGAGCGAAAAGCTATGGGGGCATTCGGCTTAAGCGGCCCTACCTATGGCCCTCCTTATACAAGGAATTTGTTCGTGTTTAATCAGAAATGGCCTTGAACAATGAGTGTAAATTGCACTCCGAGTCATTCCCGCCGAAATTTGCTCCACCAGGCAAATTAGTAGGCTACTATCCGCTAAGTAAGAAGTATGCTTACAGTAGGAAGAGGACAGATATCGCTAATAATTTTTTGTGCCAGATCTCCCTGATGCTCGGTTGGACTCGGTGTTGCTCAGGTTTCCACACAAAGGGAGAGCGGCATCGTATTTTCAGCTGTATAAAATTTTCAGCTTTCGTCCTGCATCATGGAAATCTGGGCCAAAGAACATTCACGGTATTTGTCCTCTTCAGAAGGATGTTTAACGCCACTGAGAGTTTTTCGACTTTCCATCAGAAAACAAAATATATATTTTGATCAGATACAGAACAAATTAACTGGACTAAAAGGGAAAAAAACTACTGCACTGACAAAAGAGATGTTAAAGTCTTCGAATCTCTTTTCACGTCTTCTAAAACATCTTCAAACTGCACTGAATCAAGCAGCTCCCGCTCACATAACATCAACATGAATGCTTCCAAGAGATCATCTGATATTGTAGTTCTTAATCTTGTATTAATAAGGTTCAGTTTGCTGAAGGATCTTTCACAGCTGACTTGCGAAAACGAAAGCGTCAGCAGATATTCGTAGGCCATAAAAACTGAAGTGTAAGCTGAAGAGCACAGATTGAGCCTTAATAGCAGTCGATACACGCAAATTTTGCAGTTGCTGCACGAACTGCAGGAACTTGAATCTCGCACACCAGCCCCTCCACATTCAGCTCCAAGTTCAAGTCCATCCTCATATTCTGCACCAGGCCTATCGCGGCTATTTTTACGACCCGTGCTGATAATTTCGTCGTAAACTGAGGCAAAGCTTTTCAGCTCTGACCTCAGCTCGTTATGAGAAACCTTCGCCATCTATGCAACGTTTCGAAGGGCCGACTGTGGAATTTCACCTCGACAGACAAGGCTGAACGTAGTCGGCGGCAAGAAATATACGTCGGAAATAAGCTGTTTGTTGTCAGAAGATCTTTCTTTCAGGCTGGTTGTTATTTGGCCAATTACTAACCTGAAGACTTCGACTCGAAATCGCTGCTCTGGATCTTCAGGTCGAGAATCTTTTGCCATTTCTCCCGGCATGCACTTTTTCTTGGCAACGCGACAAGCTGGTAGCTCTGAGCTAATTTCAAGGTCCAATGAATTGGTCTCTGGAAGGCCTTAGATCTTTGACACGAACTTGGAGGCGTTTTCTTTGACGCTTTCGAAGGAAATGCTCTCTAGATCCTTTCTTGCCTTATCAACCATGTTCCAGGCCGTCAAAAAGTCCAGTCCTTTTGTCTGGAGATACCTTGAAATAGGGCCAATGACTTCAAATACAGCAAGAAATAAGTGAGCGGTTAAGATTGTTTTGTACTCCATAAGCTTACTCAGCAGTGAGTCGGCTTCAGATGAAGTTTTTGAGTCAAAAGAACTGCTGTTTTCCACTGAGGACAAAACGTGCAATGCATCTAAGTACAGGCAATCGTCACCGGAAAACATCCAAACAAGTGACTTCTCTTTTGCCCACCAACGAGTTTCGCCGATTTTCTGTAACCTTTTCAACTTCGACCGTCCTTCTTTTGTGTTCTCTACTTGTTGTCGCCACAGGCCCATTCGTTTGTGCGACTCAGCAAAGAAACATGAAATTCTGTTCATGGTGCCGAACAGATTCCTCGCCTCTGTTGCAGTGCAACAATCAACGACGCAAAGGTTTAGAACGTGACTGAAGCACCAGATATAAACCGAATCTGGAACGCGGTTTTTAATGTGAGAACGAAGTCCGTTAAATTCGCCCCTGATGTTAGAAGCACCGTCAAACGGTTCCCCAGCTATATTTTCGTACTTAAGTCCATGCTCTTCGATCTTGGCTTGTAGAAGTTCGTTCATACCCTTGCCGCTGGAATCTTGGACAGGTACGACAGCAAAGAGCCGTTCATGAATTTCATCCTCTTTCACATATCTTAACACGATAAAAACCTAGTCCACAACCCCAGCGTCTTGAGTTGTGTCCATTTGGATGCTGTACCTTTTTTCACCGATTTCGTTCACTATAGCTCTCCGCATGTGTTTCAAAATGCTCCTTATCACTTTCTAGACCGTCGTCTTGGAAAGAAAAGTGAAGAGTGAGCCACGACCTTTAGCTGCGTCTCCGGATTTTCCGCTCGCATCCATGTTCGATTTCCTTTTTCTGCTATCCTCTATTGCTTTTTCCAGATGTTCCTTAAGAGGGACGTCATATTTCAAAAGCAATAGTATGACCTCAAGGAAGTTTCCGTGGTTTATTCCCAGCTTTGTTAGAAGCTCAAGCCTCTCCTGGTCACCATGTGCTTTAAAAGGTAATCCTTGTTTCCCCAACAGCTTCACGACCTCGAAAACGCGATTCAGTACTTGAATGTTTTTCAAGATCTGTTCTTTCCGTTTACTGGCCAAAGCGCTGTTTATGTACTATCCAATGTCTCGGCAGTTTTCAGCTTGAGCGTATGCTTGAGCCGCAGCGATATGACCTTTCGACTTTTCATGTGCCTGGATTTTCTCATGGGCGTGCCTAAAATTGGTGAACCCAGAAACAAACTGCGAATTTCCGTCGGAAAACGCGATGCATATGCTGCAAAGAATTGATTTTACTGTCATCTCTCTAGTATCAAGAGTAACCCAGGATCGTGAGACGGAACTAGTGGTAAGTTTCCGGTAGTAAATTGAAGCCAAGTCAAAGCTAGGCTTTTCTATTTGAGGTGGTGTCGGCTGGAACGGATGTGAGCTCATGAAATTTAATTTCTGAGCTAGTGTCAAATTTGGCGGTAAAGAGTAGGAAATAGACACGCTTACTGGCAAAGGTGTTTCACCATCAGCTAGCTTCGCGTCCAAGTCACCACTTCCAGTTTGGTTCGGATACGGTGTAGATTCCTCTGCTACTGGCTCCACTGGTCTGGAAGGCGTCACAGTATTTGACGATGTTGGCTCACCCTCCGTTGAAACTGGGTCGATGTCGTGTGCTTCTTCGATGTGGTTCTAAAAATAGAATATAAGCATAAGAACCCAGGCACACAAGCAGTCAAGGTAGGATGAAGTTCTCAAGACTTCTGTAAAATGTCGCAGGCACTGAAGCCAGGACACTGAATCTTGGTTCCAATTCACTTTTCGACCATCCGCCAACAAAAACCAGGTTTTATCAAGATTCAATGATCGGATTGGATTTTTCCACAGTCCAAAGACTGTGAAAAAATCCGATCCGATCATTGACCTTTGATTTTATGAAAGCGAAACCTGAAAAACCTGAAAAAAAGCTGCCTTTTTAGGCGACGTGTGGCCAGGCCTAATCTCCCAAGACTGGAATAAAAAAGCCATAAAAACACAAAATTTAAACCGAGGCAACAACAACTCATAGGGTCGACTCAACGGACCTCGAATGGGTGGGGCTCTGTCCGAGCTGTGGTCGCCTAAGTACCTAATTTGATCAATAATCGTGCCAATAGAAATGGTATAACGGACGCAGCCTCAATAGACTGACAGCCTTTTTGATATCAAGATCTGCCTTTAATTAATCAAAAGTGACAGTCATGCAAAAAAATACTTAGAATCTAAGACCAACTTAGAAAAAACTTCGAATCCAAGCCCATAAGTTGAAAAAAAAGAGGCAAAAAGTTTTACTGACCTTAGTTCTCCGTATAAATGGTAACTTTCTCTGTTTTGGGTCTTTTCCAGCCTCAGAAAGTTCTTTTGTTTGCTTCAGTCTCAGTTTTTCCGCGCCTCCCTTAACTTTTCCATCCGTCACCTCGTCCATCTTGTCACAAGTTTAAAACTGATGAGCGTTATAGCCAAAATGCTACACTTTTTCTAAGCGAAAATACTTTTACTTAGGAAAACGAGACAAATTTATCATTTAACACTTCCCAACAGAACACCTTGACGCTCCAGTATGTACTGACTCTTCTACTAGCTTGTAACGGAATCGGGCACAGACAGAATGACTCACAAAAATCCAGCAAAAATCATAACGGATGCAGCTAAAATGCAAAATTGTTCATAACAAACCGGTCCAGTACATCCGTCAAAGCACTAAGCACCAACTCTAAACACTATGACGCGTTTTGCCGGATGAGTTGAAATATTTCAATGCATGCGTCGAGCCGTCACAACGCAGAAATGGGCATCGGACAACGCATGGAACTTGCTGGGTCGAGCAAAAATGCGCATTTTTGCGTGAAATCGCATCTGTGTGAACCTAGGGTCAAGTGACAACCTCCGGGTTATATTTATCACATTTCAGCCCATGAACGAACCTGTTTGACAGCAGCATCCGTCCCTTCCTAGGGCACGATGCTGGTATCTACGCTAAATCTGTAAGTAGGCCTATAATAACAGAGCCGAAAAATTTTCAAGCTGAATTTTTTGTTGAACATTATGTCGACTGCACTTTTGTACGTAGAAAAAAAAACGACCGGCCCGAAGCGGCTCAAAACCGACCAGTCCAGGGGGCAATTGCCCCTTTGTCCCCCGGCCCAGTCCGCCTCTGATTATTAGGAGGCTTAGAAAAGTAGCCCTTCTCCTGCTTGTGGTAATTTCTCTTCGTTTTAAGTACTACTTGATTATTCCTTTTTGTTTCTTTTCGTCTTAAGATTCATTTATCAAACAGTTCGTGGTAACGAACTGTAAGTAAGGAGCGACCCGGCTCAATGGTAACCGAAAGTCTAAAAAACGGAATTTTGATGTCAATAGATATATAAAAAGAATCAGATTTTAATTGTGATTTCAAATATATAAGTTTCATCAAGTTTAATCTTACCATCAAAAGTTACGCGCCTGAGAAAATTTGGCTTATTTTCGAAAAAAGGTGAAAAGACCCTTAAAAGTTATAGAACCTTAATGAAACTCACACCATCATATTCAGCGTATCAGAAAACCCTACTGTAGAGGTTTCAAGCTCCTATCTACAAAAATGTGGAATTTTCTATTTTTTGCCAGAAAAAAGATCACGGATGCGTGTTTATTTGTTTTTTTCCCCCAGGGGTAATCGTATTGACCCAGTGGTCATAGAATATCTTAGGAGGGCTCATTGGAACGTAAATTAAAAGTTCTAGTGCTATTTTTAAGAGACCAAAAAAATGGAGGGCAACTAGGCTCCCACGCTCATTTTTTTCTCAAAGTCACCCGATCAAAATTTTGAGATAGCCATTTTGTTCAGCATAGTCGAAAATCTAATAAATATGTCTTTTAGGATGACTTAATCCCCCACAGTTCCCAGGGGAAGAGCTGCAAGTTATGAACTTTGTCCATTGCTTACATATTGTATTGGTTATTGTGAAGTACACAGACATTTTCAGGAAGGATTTTTTTCTGGTGGGAGGGGGGTTGGAGGAGGGGGTTATTCAGGAGAATCTTTCCGTGGAGGATGTTTCTTTGGGGTAAGGGACATTTTTATGAAGGGGGCGCCGGATTTCCAAGCATTATTTAAAAACCGATCAGAAATTAAATTAAAAAAAAAACAAGTTTTTTCAGCTAAAAGTAAGAAGCAACATTAGAACTTAAAACGAACAGAAATTATTACGTATATGAGAGGGTTCACCCCCAATACCTCGCTCTTTACGCTACAGTTTTTTTCTAGTGCTTTCAAAAGAGCTATCTATTCTAATTAAACGGCCTTTGTGATTCAGGGGTTTGTGAATTAAACAAAATTTTAACTTTTAACGTAAAGAGCGTGGTATTGACTAAGGGGAGAACCCCATCATATACGTAATAACATATACGTAATAAAAAAAACAATAAAAAAAACAAGCGATACGGCTCAATAGTAATCAAAACTTTTAAAAACCGAATTTTGATGTCAATAAATGTATCAAAAGAATGGGCTTATAAAATAATGCTGATTCTAAATATATATTTTATTAAGTTTAGTATTACTCATCAAAGGCTACGAGCCTGAGAAAATTTACCTGATTTTTTAAAGAGGGGGGAAACATCCCCTACAAGTGAAAGAATTTTAATGAAAATCACATCGTCAGATTCAGCGTATCAGAAAACCCTATTACATAGGTTTCAAGCTCCTATCTGCAAAAATCTGCAACTTTGTATTTTTTGCCAGAAGAAAAATATACGAATATAGAAGTTCGTTAGGTAAGTTAATTTGTAAATTACATCAGAACCAAATTTAGAGACAGCCATTTAGCAAAAGAAAAGTAAAATTTTTATGCAAATTTTGTTTACATATTCAATGACGGTGAGCCAAAATAAAAGCTGGATTAACTAAAAAACGATCAGAAATTAAATAAAAAAACAGGTTTTTTAAACTGAAAGTAAGGAGCGACATTAAAACTTAAAACGAACAAAAATTATTTCGTAAAAGAAAGGGGCTGTCCCCTCCTCAACGCCTCGCTCTTTACGCTAAAGTTTGACTTTCTCACAACTCTATTTTTGTTAAAACAATCTAAGATATTGCGGAAATATATAGGGATAAATGTACTATTTTGAGATATTCAGCCTGTAAAAATGACTGGCTGAATATCCGCCCCACTCTGAAATGCAAACTCTACAATTTTTTTAATATAGGCCTATCCTGTGGAAGTAGATTAACCCTCACAAATAAATAATTTATTCAATCTTAAATCGTTGGCTGCTATTGGCACGCTCTTTGGTCGTTTAGATTGCAACTACGGTAGCACTTAATTCTACTACTACCGCTATTAATAACAACTAACTACAGCAACAAGCAGCATGAGGCCAACACAGCTGCGCACGCTCCTACTCCATAGCAATATTTTTAAAGCTTCCCTCTTTATACCCCCCAAAATGTTCAAATATTCTTTAAATCTTTTCTCATAACCCCTTCCCACCCTATTCGGGGATGACCTGATTATTGTTTGGCCTTAGATAGATGGCCAAAAAGAACTATCTTTGGCAACATGTCATCTTTCATCGCAAAACATATCCTAGCCATTTCAACCTTTCCCTCATTATAGCCCTAGAAAACGGGATAGAACCCTATTTTTGTTACAGATTACTGTTTGAAATACGGTCACTCAGATGGGTACCAAAAACAATCCGTTCACAGTTCCTCTGCACAACATCTAGCAAATCCTTTTCCGTCTTCCTAAACACACATGCTTCAGAACCATAAATGACGACTATCATCACTGTAGCTCCCAATATTCTAGTCTGGGTTCGTAGACTTATCTTCCTACTCTTCCAATTTTTTTCAACTGTAAAAAAAAACCCCTGGCTATTCTACTTTTAACATCTTTTCGGCATCCACTGTCTTTTCTAATAATACTGCCATTTAAATGAAGTCATGCACTTGATAAAGCTCGTTTACCAAACTGTCAGCACCTGAGGTCTTATCATTTTAAATCTTTTAGTACTGTCTCTAACTCTTCCTCGCAAAATAAATCTTTCTTCACTTCCAAATTATCACATACTTTTCAATCTTTTCTAAATCCTTTTTTCTAACTGTATTACGGTTTAGAACATTCTCAAAACATTCTGCCCACCTCTCTTTCACTCTTTCCTTACGACAAATTAAAGGCCGTTCCTATCTCTAACTGGGACAAATCCAGATTGACTATTCCCTCTGAATTTTTTAATATACCAAAACAATATTTGATCATTATGCCGTCTGGTTACATCTTTCAGATCCTCGGCAATTTTATCCACGTCCTTCCCTTCACACCTCCTTAATTCCTATTTTGATGTTTTCTCTACTGTCCTTACGCTTCTCAAATTTTATATGATCCATAATTCAAATACTTCCTATACAACCCAATCTAATTTTTACCAAACTTAAAAGGTTTTCACTAAAATTTCGAACTTTCCTCCCTAAGACATCGTCACTTCACAAGGTATTATCCTGAAATCTTTCCATATATGTTCTGCATTGTCAAATTTGGTACTTTCCTATTCAAGTTTGAGATTTCTGTTCCTCCGATAGAGCGATGGGGATATTTAGGATAAAGGAAGAGCTTGTGTAGATGTGCTGGCCTCAGGCGACTTGATGCTGCAATGAGTTGTTAGTAGCAACAGTATTTTCTTCTCATAGGTTGACAAAAGAGCAATAACATTAATAGTTCTAAATTCTGGTCTAAAAAATGACCCAGTTCTCCAATGCATTCTTGGGTTAGATCATTTTGGGGAGTTATTCCGGTGTATTCGATTCGAATGCATCTATCTTACATCTCCTCTCTCTCCTCTGCACAAGACCTCAGAATCATACGCTTTAACAATGGACATAGATTCTTAGAGCATCTGTAGTTTTTGTTCCTAGTTTTTTTTGTTTTTTTTTAGGAAGAAATAAAAAATTATGGGCTTAGTCCATTTTTACCACACTCCAATACACTTTAATTCTATCTTTAATGCATCCCGCATCACAACTAATAATGTTTAACATTTCTATCAGCAGATAAAAAAAAAAAAAAAAACTAGAAATATTTTTCTAACTCTAAATGGTTTTTGAACAGATCTTGTATTTTGGGCACGACGATATTAAACATTGGAAAATGATGGCTGTTTTATACTTTTGTTTATTTCAAGGGTAAAGAAGCAAAGCTTTGCTGACAAAGCAGTCGTAGGACTGCTATTAGCCTACCTTCTGAAAAGTAATTCCCTTAGTTGCAGCAGTTATTTTATAGGAGACAGACATCAGAAGAAAGAGAAGCAGAACGACAAGCTGCTAATAGACTAATGATTTCCCTGCAAGCAGAAGTTATGGCTAAAGGAACTATCTTTTCGTCAGAGTTGCCGAATCAGCCAGTCTCACCAGCACAATCAAGTAAGATAACTTCACAATTCAATAAATATCCCAACAAACTTTGACTGAAGTAAATTAAAATATATTGTATTACATTATATTTTCAATCAAACTGATTATTGTAAGCCATCCGCTTAAATTCATTACAATCGATTGTTCGATGCATTAAGTTTTATCCTTTTCTGTTTTTGTTTTCTAGACGCTTGAAAAATTCTAGTATTTCCAGCCTCTGTCAAATTACTTGCTGGAAGCCTGCGATCCCAAAATTATCTAATTTTTTCTTTGTCTTGAAGACTTAGAAACCTATCTTTAACAAACAATGGGTAAAAGAATGTGTAACAAAAAATAGCTAAAATAGTAAAAGAACCGAAATGCATTATTTGGTCTTTCACACTCTAACAAAATTCCTATTAGCCTACGTGATAGGACGCCTTCTGAGTCTAACCAGCCAATTTCTCACTTGTCTCATTTACTTACGTCTTAGTAATTTCGCTATGTATATTTCAGTCTATTTCGATTTCCTAATCTATTCAGCACGGCTCAAAACTCTTAAACAGCGGCTTTCAGTCCCCCTCCAATTTTGAAAACCCGAGAAAATCAAATTCTAGCCTTTGTGTAACTGATGTCTTTTTTTCCTCTCTCTCTAAGACTTTGTGGGTGGCCCGCTAGTCTTGACAAAAAAAGAGACACGTCACTGCTGCCCCTTGCAAAAGAGTGATCTTCCTTGTTTTGTAAGGCTGGAGCCCAGAACCTCCAGATAAGTTTTTGACCATAGTGATTCCAATGGAACATTGGAAGCATATTTTCGTTTTTTTTTTCATTTCGCTTTGCCGCCATTTGGAGAAGTTTTCAAGCTTTGTTTAAAAAAAAAAAAAAAAAACACAACCCTTTAACTTTAGGACTGGCAAGTTAATTCATATTTTAGCTATAGTTTACTTAGTACCGGTAACTGATAAGGGGCACCTAAAATGTTCTATGGGTAAAAAGGGGTACAGTGTCTAAATAAGTTCGAGAACCACTGGTTTAGAGGATTAGATGGGTACAATTTAGCAAGAAATATGTTAAATATTTGGAATCGTCGCCTTCTTCAATAAGCTTTGCAACGATACGAACCACGAAACCAAGAGAATAAGGAGAATGAAGACAACTTTATAGTTATTCAAACATTTTCTTTTCATCTTGATTAGAAATCCACTCTTACATTATAGTACAAGATACTCCATCATTTTGTTATCTGAAGATGCAGCTGCAATCTGCAAGTCATTTCCCAGCCTCCCCACAATTTCAGGAAACAGTTTCACCAATTGCCTTGAGCCCAATAGAGCAGCGCTGCTCAGAGCAGGCGTATTTTTATTAAATAGAAACTCACGAGTAAGTCGTTCAATTGATTAAATTATGAAGAGGTCTCTATCAGCCCGAAGAGCTCTCGGAGCAGAAACCTTGCAGCTATCCTCTTTTCCGGTAGCATCTTAAATAAGAATATGGGTAACCATATTCAAATCATCTGCTTTTCATGAAAGCTCTTTGATCACCGATACATCATCCTCCTCAAATTCTCAACTCTTGACTAGGACAGCTTTATAACAGAAAAAAAATCATTTAGTCGCTTCAGCCCTACTCAAAGATTTATCCTGGTTAAGAAGGATTAGAATTTTCACAAGACAAAAATTGCACTTTCTGATATTTAATGATATCTCAGATGATGCAGGTTCAATCAGTACTGTGCTTTTATCAAAACTTCCAAAAGGATTTCTGTTTCCCAAATTCTCTTCATCCTTCTTGTTTCTTCTTGACCTGATCTGACCTAAATTTTTCAAAAACTGCCTGATATACGTTTTTACATCGAATTATGAACAAATTATTAATTAAGTAATAGTTTTATCTGCACTTTCAGATTTTTAGAATTTCTGGAATCTATTTTTAAATGACTTTTTCCAGTGTCATGCAGAGTACTACGTTCTTCATGCCCTTTAAAAAGGGCGAGGCGAGTGACATAAAGAACCAGAATTAATCTTGCTGACAGTATTATAAAATATTTAGAACCTCTGCGGGAAAGGTGATTTTGAAAAAAAAAACCCTTTTCAGAAAGTTCAGTTTGATAACACTGAATTAAACCTATGCTGGTCATAGTTTGGGAACACATCCTTCCTCAGTCCGATGATGCCAAACAGAAAATAACAAGATAAAAAGTAACATAAGAAAACGAAATATGATTAGAAATTGAAATTTGATAGGTATTGAAAGGTAAGAATGGTTCAACTCAGAAAACAAAAGATATAAGGAAACTATTTCAAAAGAATTTGAAAACTTGCCCCTCTAGCTCTTTCAGAAAATAATTTGGTGAGGGGGAGGGGACTGAAAAATTAAAAATTCTGGAAATTGTATAAATACAGTACATTCTGAAGATGAAACTGGACTAAACGATTTAATTGTATAATATCATGTTTGCAGCTGTGGCTACAACTTAGTATACAGCAAACCACGGCCCATCGTAACCTGGAGTTTAAAAAGGCATTAAAAAAGTATCAAGTGGAGAGGAATTACTATTTAAAACTGATTCAGGAATGGTAACTATTATTTTGGCTACTCGTAATAGTAAAAGTTTATTGCGAAAACAGATTTATGGGAATTCGGAAAAAGAGCCTGAAACATTTACAAATGGTGTTGGAATGAAATTTTCAGTCAAAAGCCATTTTATAGAAGATTATAGTCCCCTATATTGAACAAAAAGGAAAAATCTCCTTTTCGTATTGAAAACACTGATGCGTCTCTTTTTCTCTGTTTCTATTTCCCAGAGAAGACTCCGGTGGTTGTAGGATGTTGGGAGAAAGAAAAGGTTCAATAGAAGGGAAAGTACCATGTTTAGTGCCTTTAAAAGAAACAAAAGATAACATGGAAAAACAGTGCTATTTTTGAAAAAAAACGCATCTTCAAATACGACATGATGTAACACAGGTAGAAGTATAGTCATATTTGAGTGATACCGTTCCCCCATTCTCTGAAATATCGTCATGATACTTGAAATGTCGTCAGAAAATGGTACCCAGAGTAGCCTATTTCTTTTTATCATAAAATGACAGGTGCAAAATAATATTAAGCTTTAAATAGTCCAAGTAGCCTAGGGAGTGATATCTCAAGTTATTTTAAAGTTCAGTTCTCCTAAAAGTCTAAGAGAGCAAAAATGGCGACAGTGTATTTTCTTATGAGGAGTTCAAAATTACTTGTACCTGAGATATTGCAGTAATAATATCATGAATTTCCTAAATCATATTAACTAAAAATCTGATATTCTTTTGATATCACTTAGTTTTCTAAAATCTCCATATATTTTAAATAGGACTGTAGTTCATAAATAATTGGACTTTTTTTGGTAGCTTCCCTAATGATGAAAAAGGGCGAAGCTAAAAATTCGAAGTGGAAAATCATTATTCTGTAGTTTCCACAACATACTCAACAGTCTCCACAACAACTCCACATACTCCCATACTCTACAACGACACAACAGTCTCCAAAACTGGTTTAAATAAACTGACTCGTAATATTTCTCTATGTTTTAGATTTGTGAAGAAAAACAAGTGCTTTAGTTTTGTAGATATTTTTCAGGTAGAAATCCCTATATCAGAGGTTTAAAGAAATCTAATGAAAATATCCATTTGTTTATTTTCCCTTTGGTAAAAATATTTGAATTTTTCTTAGGTATCTACTACTTTTGTTTCCTTTAGCCTGGTTTCTTATTTTGTTCCATTTATGGAATTATAAAAACTAGCGCTTCACTGAGCACTGGGGCTTCTTGACATTCCTTGAGATTCATAATTGTGTACTTAAAGCTATGGATATCATGGTTGGTGATAGATGCTTTTACCAAATTTTTATTAAATATTGTTTAGGTTACTTGAGAGAAAGATCTGAGTGTCCCTATAGGTGTTAGGTTTTTTGAAAAGCAACTTCTAAAGGAAAAGCAAATTTTTAACCTATTTCAAGTTTGCCTAACCAGAACCATTGCTGCAAACACTGCTACAGGGTAAACTTGAGGAACTCCACGTCCCATAAAACCAAGTAGAGATCAATCGTACTGTGTCACTACAGAACAACTGTCAATTTCATATGGTGTTTAAAGATTATATGATGCAGCATATCCTTACAGATTACAAGCATTTTCTACTTTAACTTTGAGAGTTAAAATAAATTGAATTGGAATTCAGCTCTTCGTTTCCACAACAAATTTAGTTTCCTCTGTTAGCCTCACATTAAAAAATATGATATAAGAAATATCTTAAACTGTTTCATATTTTAGGTTCTCATCCAGCTAAATCAGAAGAAATACTTGCATGGGAAGAAAGAAGACCAAGTCCGTGATGACTATAATTTTCTGTGATTGTTTTGTCGTTTATTCTAGTTTTGCCAAATCTCGTAAAAGTTTTTTTTTATAAAGTGGATGTACATTTTGATGAAGATACTATCGAATTAAACTAATGATACTAATAATGTGTGGCGAGGTAAAATAATGATTCCAGTCTGTAACTAGCCTTAAGAGGGTATCATGCCCTTCAGTAAACTTCATTGATGTGTTAATTGCAGCCAGAGCATACATGTTTAGCGTCCTAATTTTTATCCTCTGAAGCTAGCAGGTCACTGGACCATCATAAAGAACTGTTTAAGGACTCATTTTTTAGGAAATTGCTGCATATAAAAACTCTTGTAATTAACAAAAAAAAACCAATATTCAAAATAAACCAAATTTTTGACAAAAACTACATCTTCGTATACAAGATGACGAATGACATCATAATCATGGGTTATGAAATACAAGACGTTACGGTAAAACTATGCGATTGATTATTACTACTACTACTACTACTAACAACTCACCGCATCACCAAGCCGCCTGAGGCCAACACACCATACGCACGCTCCTCCTCCACCCCAATCTATTCAAAGCCTCCCTTTTTACACCCGCCCATGAACTTCCCATTTCCTTTAAATCTTCCTTAATGACGTCCTCCCACCCCAGACGGGGACGACCTGCTTTCCGTTTAGCCCTAGATGTTTGGCCGAAAAGAACAATCTTCGGCAATCTGTCATCCTTCATCCGCAAAACGTGCCCTAGCCACCTCAACCTTTCTTTCATTATAGCCCTAGAGAGCGATATTGAACCACATTTTTCGTATAGTCTATTGTTTGAAATACGGTCAGTCAGCCGGATACCCAGAACCATCCTTATGCAATTTCTCTGGAAAACATCTAGCAAATCTTCATCCGCTTTTGGGAGCGTCCATGCTTCAGAGCCATATGTGATCACTGTCATCACTGTAGCTTCTAATATTCTACTCTTGGTTTGCAGACTTATATTCCTATTCTTCCAGACTTTTTTTAACTGAGAAAAAACACCCTGAGCCTTGGCTATTCTATTTTTAACATCTTCACTGCTCCCGCCATCTTCTAATATACTACCAAGGTAAGTGAAGCTGCCCACCTGATCAATCTTTTCATTACCCAACGTCACCTTTTCATCTTCACTTATTCCTAGCCTTAGTGACTTAGTCTCCCTAACATTAATTTTCAAACCAATTCTAGAACCCTGAACTCGCAAAACCTCTAAAACTTCATTCATTTTGCTCACACTCTCATCTAGGATGCTTAAATCATCAGCATAATCCAAGTCCAGGAGACTTTTTCCTCCCCATTTGATTCCGTGGTCTCCCATTGCCTTTCCTGTGCTCCTTAAAACAAAGTCCATCAAAATCAAAATTGATTACATTCTCATCAATTGATTACATTCAACATCAAATCAATCAATCAAACGTCAATTGTAATGACATTTGTACTATTATAAAATGCCGATAGGTCCAGTCAGTGATGAAAGCCACCAAGAAAAAGTTAAGAGATCTTCGAGGCTGTTTCATCTCACACCATTTTTAGGGGTTTTTAGGCTATTTCGTTTGGTCACTATTGGCCGTGTTCGGTTTCAATACGTCTATTTATATGTTAACCACGATTTTGTACACGGAAATACTATTTTTGTGAAAACTGATTTTATTTGAAAATCCTAGGAGTTATAGACTATTGTATTCCTTGCTATGGGATGTGATCGACTCTTACTAGGTTGCTGCTACCGTGGTAACCCTGATTTCTTTGCAATGATGCAACCATGATTGCAGCTACCGCTGCAACAATTATCATCATCTTGTATATGAAAGTGCAGTTTTTCATAAAAAATTTATTTATTTGTAATATTGTTTTTAATGACAAAAGCACTTAGATGTAGCAATTTTCTTTAAACTGAGCCCTGAAACAGCTCTTTATGATGTTCCAGTGCCCAGCTATCTGCAGTGAAGAAAACTGGAAAAAAATGCTTCCGATGCAGAATTTCGTGGTTGCTGCCACTTTTCTTGTTTTTAAAGTTGATAGATTTTTCTTGTTGTTCCAGCCAAGGGACAGTAAGTTTTCTAATTATAGTTTTTCGGCCAAGGTATTTCTAATGGTTTACTATCTGTTTCGATGTGACACCATTATATGGGTTTTGGGCAATTATTTTACTATGGGACGTGTTGGTCTTTTACTAGTTTACATCTAACGCTTCAACGAGGATTACATTATCTTGGTGAAAGACGAGTTTTTGTAAGAACACCTTACTCTCTCCTCCTACATTTTTGAAAAATGGAAGCACTGAAGGACTGGCTTATAAAAACTTTGATATTCAAACTGTTTATGTTCTACGCTCCTCTTCTATATTTTTTTTAGTCAAAGTCAAGATATACTGTTTCAGTAAGTTACAAATTAACATTTTCCTAAGAAACGAAGAAACGAACGAGTTAATTCCTCCACAATTGCACGGGATAATTTTTCAGGGACAATTATGAAGTCTTAGACACCAAAAACTGAATGGTATGTTTGTGTTAAAAAATGCAACATTAGCCTTCAGTGGAGAAATGACTCTCCTTCGGCTCTGAAGGATTCAAGTTCAATGCACTCTATGGTAGCGATCGGTTAATTATGGAAGTAAACTGCACATCTGGGTTTGTTTCTAGTTGGAGAGTATCGCCGATTTTAATGGAACCACGCAATGTTGTTCCAAAGATATTTTTTGTGAAGAAACTGTGCAATGATCATCAACTGTAAATTCCACTTCCTGATCTCCGTGAGATCGTGTTCTTTTAGACAGAGCATTCAGGGAGCTTCTGAAAAAATTGATATTCTCCTCGGATTCACTAATGATGGGGAAGAAAGAGCACAGTGCTTTAATCCGGAAATTTGTCGCACTAGCTACCACTTCTTCTAAGTGATAGAAGCTTTCTGCGCTGCCTTATAAGGCAGCACAATCAGCAAACAGTTCGTGGTAACAAAATTGAGCGAAGAGCAGACTCCAAAGAAAATAAAGACGAGCCTCAATGTCGCGACAGTCCAACGCCATCAATAGATGGGGTCTACTCAACAAATAAACTCACCAAACTCAACATCCCCATCAAGAACTGGTTAATACTTGGTAAGGATCGTGGTAGCTCTAAAACTTGAAACTAAAGAATGACACGATAATTATGCCAACGCATAATAGAAAATTATGCTGGGAAAGAAGATTTGTAATTTCTGTGACCTCATCCGAAAATATATATAGCAGCTAAGGCAACAGACATGTAAAAAAACGTCTAAACGTAATGTGGAACGAAAATGAGACACAAAGAGAATCGAATTAAATTGCAAACAAAAATTTTGCACAACGAAAACCACAAATAGAATACAAATCAAAATCACAATGGAATTAAGGAACATAATATTTTAGCGTCGTGAAGAATAAACAGGAATAAGGGACCAAATTCACTCCAGAATTTCCTAATTCAATTGAAATTGCTGATTTGCCACCCTTTGATTTAAAACTAAAGAATTACACGACAATTGCACAAATGTGTACTTAAAATATTTCAAAATGTATATGCAATGGAACACGTCTGGCTGTTAAAGAATTATATAACAACGTATATAAATGCTGGGAAAATCTGGAACAAAAATATTTTGCCATCTAGGATGTCTCACAGAATTAGGCAATAGCATTATTTGGTATATACAGAAGCACACTAACAGCAGAAATAAGTGAACTAAGCCTCCACAGACATATATTTAATACTAAAATTATGCCTATCTTACATTACGGATCAGAAATATGGGGGTATCAGCCGGCAAAGCAACTAGATACCCTTCAACTTCAATATTATAAACGAGTTTTTGGCCTACACAATACAACACATACGTTAGTTTTAAAAGGTGATCTTGGTATATTTAACCTGAAATTGAAAAGATATACCCAAATCATCAAATTTTGGTTAAGACTTCTAGAACTTCCCCAGACTAGACTTGCCCGAGCAGCATATGAAAATCTTCTCCTTCAGTGTAACAAAACATCATGGACAGCACAAATCAAAAGGATATTAGATGAGAATGGATTTTCAAGTTCGTGGGAGAAGGGAAAAGGGCCAGAGGATCATGAAAAGTTCTTCAAGGAATTTAGTGCAAGACTTGAAGACCAAGAAGTGCAACTATGGCCAGCAGCTGTGGACAAATCTCCGAGTCTTACTTTGTATAGAGAAGTAAAAGAGAATTTTGGTCAGGAGTTTTATTTCAAGCTGGGATTGCCCATTAAGTATTTGAGGATTTGGATTCAGATTCGAGCAAATTGTCTTCCAATTTATTCTAAGGTTGCAAGGAAAAAGAGGGAAGGTCCGGAGGCCGGGTGTAGTTGCTTGAGATGTGGGGAAAATGATTATGGGTTGGGCCATTTCCTCCTCCGGTGTAAGCAACTATCTCATTTAAGGGGATTAATTATCCAAGAGGGGAATGATAGGCTGCTTTGTGAGTTAATGAGGTCTAGGACTCCCCGTTATAT
>JAQQPU010017413.1:0-17656 GCA_029168905.1 Artemia sp. Kazakhstan ARC1039
CCTTTGGGAGTCTGGGTGGGCCTTTGGGGGCACCGGTGGCCCTTTGGAAGCTTGGGGGACCTTTGAGGACAGGGGGCTTCCTTCGGGGTTGAGGTAGAGGGATCGCAACCCTTTGGGGTTGGGGTAGAGGACCTCACAACACTGTTCAAATGGAACTTGTGTATTATAACGACCACAGAGTTTGACCCTCAAATTCTCTTCTAAAACCTTTCCTAAAATCTTCTTTTAAAATGTCTCTATCTGTTTCGCCGAAATAATTCCATAACCTGTCTAAAACAGTTTCGCCCAAATAATCCCCAAACGTAATTCAGCGTGTTCCTTTTGTTTTTGGCATCTCAGTGCTTTCACATTTGAAATTTCTAGGAAACCCTTTCCTACGTTAATCTCTTCATCTCATAAATTTTCCTAGCTAAACTATTATGGTTTCGTTAGAATATCAATTTATCTCTCCGACTTAAAGCTCCGTGAAGCCGTATTTAAAAACAGAATTTCTATCTCTTTAGACTCCCACATAATTCCAAGATAACAAGTGATGTCATTTATAATTCATGACACTATAGATCAATGAAGCCCTATTTAAAAATAGAATATCAATTTTTCTTTCTGACCTAAAGAACGTTTATCCCTCAGACCTAAGATTAAAGAAGCCTTAATGTTTCTTAATTCCCCCTTCGTGAAGCCCTATTTAAAAATAGTATATTAATTTTTCTCTCTGACCTAATGAACGTTTATCCCACAGACCTAAGATTAAAGAAGCCTTAATGTTTCTTAATTCCCCCTTCGTGAATCAATAATTTCCCCTAGCGATTATGTAAATCCAAGTGAGAAAATAATCCATGAACGGGACAAAGTTTCTGTTTTTCTATTCTCACTGACAAAAACCATAAAAACATCAAATAAATGTGACAAAGTTTCTGTTTTTCAAATTCTCACTGACAAAGACCATAAAAACATCAAATAAATCGACCAACACACATATCCATCCATGAAAACAACCATAAATGTGAGAAAATTCATGGTTTTTCAAGTGAGAAAAATTCTGTTTTTTCATTCTCACTGAGAAAACCATAAACCACGTGGTACGTACGGGGGTTATAGGGTCACCTCTACTAACGTCGCCTAGCCGCATTTGAAATAAAGTCACCCTGCCGAATTGCTGGCATTACGTACCTGGACAGGATCTCTAATATTAGGTTGTTTGAAAGCCTCAAGATCAACAACACCATACTTGATAAAATAAAACTGCAACAACTTAGGTGGCTAGGCCACATCCACCGTATGGAAAATTCTCGTCTGCAGAGAATAGTCTTCGATGGTCACGTGCATTGTTCTCGCCCCAGAGGTCGGCCCCCTAAGAGATGGAAAGACAACTTCTCTACACTCAACCTGCCGCAATTTCTACGTCTGACTGAAGATAGATGCTCATACAGACGCCACATCAATAACATAGTGAATGAAGAGGCCCCAAAACGACCTTCGAGGACGGATGGGACTTAAGTCAAGTAAGTCAAAAATAAACAAAAAATGTTACCAAAATGAATCAGTTGTTGGAGGTCGTTTAAGAACAGTAATAGAATAGG
Organism: Artemia sp. Kazakhstan ARC1039; assembly: GCA_029168905.1. Taxonomy (NCBI): domain Eukaryota; kingdom Metazoa; phylum Arthropoda; class Branchiopoda; order Anostraca; family Artemiidae; genus Artemia; species Artemia sp. Kazakhstan ARC1039. Next base: position 1,581 of record JAQQPU010017413.1, read on the forward strand.
CTAAAAAATTATGGTTAAGAAGGCTGTCACTTGAGTTGAGATTTAATGAGGATGAAGAATTGGTCTTATGTAATTGAGCAAATAGTTCAGGTGACCTAATAATTAAAATAATCTAGGTAATTGGGTTATCTGCATAACTGGGTGGTTTAGGTAAGAGTTGGCTAAGTCGATGGAAAATTGACCAATTGGATAGCTTCACTTACGTTGTTAGTCCATTCGAGAACGTGCTCTGGAGGAAAATGCTAACAAACTGAATAAGTTGTTGGAGGCCTTGAAAGTTCGGCGTGGGTCGGAATCAAGTTCGAACATGAAGGCTAAAAAGGGTCATTTAGCTTAAAATATATGAGGAGATTTAATGGTGATCTTAGGTAGCAAGAAAGTTGATCAAATTCACTTAACTCGGTAGTATTAGAGTTGAGGAGGGTGGGCGTAATAAAAGTATAAAAAGTAGAATAGCAAAGGCAATAAACTTTTTTAACAGTAAAATTTTTTGGAAGAATAAGAAGATAGGAATGAATAGGAGGAAGGATAGTAAGATTGAAACTGTTTATTAAGATATCGAAATGTCAGCGATACGAACATTATGAAACCTCCTTCCATTTTTCTACCACCTAGACAAACACGATAAATAGTTAAAGTAACAAAAATACAAAACTTTTTTTTTGCCCATTCATATGGAACTGATTATCGTAGAGAGGCTGTTCGCAACTTCTGAGCCATAGTTACCTTTTTGAGTGCCAAATGGCGGCCAGTCGACTACTTTTTTCAAACAGTTCGTGGTAACGAACTGCAAGTAAGGAGCGACCCGGCTCAATGGTAATCGAAACTCTAGAAAGCGAAATTTTGATACCAATAGATAGATCAAAAGAATCAGATTTCAATGCTGATTTCAAATATATAAGTTTCATCAAGTTTAATCTTACCTATCAAAAGTTACGCGCCTGAGGAAATTTGGCTGATTTCGAAAAAAGGGGGATAGACCCCTAAAAGTTATAGATACTTAATGGAAATCACACCATCATACTCACCGTATCAGAGAAACCTACTGCAGAGGTTTCAAGCTCCTATCTACAAAAATGTGGAATTTTGCATTTTTTGCCAGAAGAAAGATCACGGGTGCGTGTTTATTTGTTTTTGTTTGTTGTTTTTTTCCCAAATATGATCGTATCGACCCAGTGGTCCTAGAATATCGAAGGAGGGCTCATAGGAATAGGAAATTAAAAGTTCTAGTGCCCTTTTTAAATGACCATGAAAATGGAGGGCAACTAGGCCCCCTCCCACGCTCATTTTTTACCAAAGTCACTCGATCAAAATTTTGAGATAGCTATTTTGTTCAGCATGGTCGAAAATATAATAACTATTTCTTTTAAGATCACTTAATCCCCCGATGTCCCCGGGGGGAGGGCTGAAAGTTATGAACTTTACCCAATGTTGACATATAGTATTGGTTATTGGGAAGTATACAGACGTTTTCAGGGGGGATTTTTCCTACTAGTGGGGGGTCGGGGGTTATGTGGGAGGATCTTTCCATGGAGGGACTTTTCATGGGGGAAGGGACATTTCTATGAAGGGGACGCCGGATTTCCCAGCATTATGTAAAAAAAAGATCTGAAATTAAATATAAAAAAACAAGTTTTTCAACTGCAACAGAAGCTACTTCAAAACTTAAAACGAATATAAAATATTACATATATCATTGGGTTCACCCCTAGTCAATACCTCGCTCTTTAAGCCAAAGATTTTTTAGTACTTTCATAAGAGCTATTTATTCTAATTAACGGCCTTTGTGATTAAGCGGTCATTTTTAAAGAATTGGAACAAAATTCGAACTTTAGCTTAAAGAGCAAGGTATTGACTAGGGGGCGAACCCGCTAATATACGGATTAAAAAATATGAATATAGAAGTTCTTTACGTAAGTTAATTTCTAAGTTACTTATATTTATTACTAATAAAAACGTTCGTAAATAAAATTAAACAAGTTTCGAGAAAGCCATTTAACCAAATAAAAGTAAAATTAATATTCAAATTTTGTTTTAACTATTCATGTACGGTGAGCCAAAGTCAAAACCTGCATTAATTCAGAAACGTTTAAAAATTAAATAGAAAAAACAAGTTTTTTTTTTAACTGAAAGTAAGGAACGGCGTTAAACTTAAAACGAACAGAAATTATTCCGTATATGAAAGGGGCTGTCCCCTCCTCAAAGCCTCGCTCTTTACGCTAAAGTTTGACTTTCTCACAACTCTATTTTTTTTAAACAAGGAAAAACTTTTGAGTAAACAGCGAGGCGTTGAGGAGTGGACTGCCCCTTTCATATACGAAATAATTTCTGTTCATTTTTAAATTTCAACGTCGTTCCTTACTTTCAGTTAAAAAAAACTTGTTTTTTTTTATTTAATCCCCTTAAAGTCCATTGGTTCTAAATAGTGCTAGATCAAAACTTGAAGGGAGTCATTTAGATTTAAATAGTCAAAAGGCATAAGAATAGTGCCTTGGACCGAGATGACATTTGGGACAATATAGCCTATTTCATAACATTAAGAAATTGATAATCTTCGCTTTGTTGAATTCAGAATTATGCAATGATTTTGAGTTATTACGACTCGATTGTGGAGGCGTAAATAACTTCAGAATAAAAAACTTGGGATTGAGGGCACCATGGTTGGCAACCATGCACAACCAAACAAGATAATGAACAAAAACGTCCGTATTTTAAGATCATAATATTTAAATTAAATAGCATATTTTTAAGTTAAGTAACCCCAATAAATAGCACAGTTAAACATTCAAGTCAAACAAAAATTGCCGTCAATACAATTAAAATTGTAGCCTACTCTCCCTCCCCCCCCCCAAAAAAAATACTTACCGATCTCCGCCGCCAAGAAGCTAGCTTTGCTAGAAGAACCCGTAGAATAGACAACTGTGCCAGATTTTGACTGGGTTTTTATTGAGAACTTGATGGTCCCCGAATTTCGGGGAAGCGATACTGGCAAATTAAGAAATGAATCTTTTTCCAAAAAAGAGATATCAACTCCAGGGGCTGCCTCGAACTCGGGATTGCAGTCCCAACTAACAGCATGCACGTCTGCGTGTTGTGTTCTATGTCTGGCACGACCAAGAATATCAATTCCATTATATGTAACTTCTTCAATACATCCTCGAAAACTTTCTAATAGTCCTAGGAATATTTCTCGGAAGTCACCCACTCCACCAACAAATACTCCATAGTGGATATTCAGTTCGTAAAAACGACCCTCGAGTTTGACTCTGAAATGAGAGTGAAGGGCTAGTATTTAAAGTAATTTTTCCTTTAAAAAAAAAAAAAAAAAAAAAAAAAAAAAAAAAAAAAAAAAAAAAAATCAAATTGAATGAAAGATAAAAAGGGTTAAAGAATACATGTAGACTAAAAATTCTTGCCGATAAAAACTTAACCCAGTCAAAATTAGTTGTTGGAATATTAATAAGATAAGATATATTCATTAATAAAAAACGAAAATCATAGAACAAATGTACATTTCGTGGATCCCCTCAAAGGTTCGATGGACAGATGACCATCGGAAAATAACCCCTTTTAATGTTTTAATTTTTTATTCTATTCCAGGTTTAGACAGACTACCATCTGACGGTCTGTCAACAGATCTCATAATTATCATGTTTAGTCATTTTAAAATTTATATTATAATTTCTCATAGTGCATATAAGAGGAGGTACTAAGGGGAAAACCTCGAATGGGAGGTGATACGACACGGCTAAAACACGTCAATTCTAGAATACTCTTGGCTGGAGCTCTCTGCTGTAGATAGTACAGAAAATCAAAACAGTTACGAGCGTACCTCATCGGTCAGTTTTGCCAAATATGGCTTCCGACGGTTCCTCAGATGGAGAATAGTTCTAATCATAGCCAGCGCAATCGCGCTGCCTAATTAAAGATCGATGTTGGCACAATGTACTATTTATTATTATTTTTTTTTTTGGTTTTAGACCAGGGCACTTCGTATCAAAGGAGTTGTCGTAGAAACTTCAAAAAGGGCTCATTCGATTGGGCTCAAAACTGGATGAATTGGGAGGTTCTTGGGTTCTCGTTATTGTTAAGTGATGTTATCTCAGCTCCATATTTTGTTCTGCTACATGATCTGAAAGCGTTTCAACCTGAAACGCTTGCAATTTTCAACCTAATTAAAATACTCCTGTTTTCAGTTTTGAAAATTACTTTGAAGCTTGTACTTAGTTCTGAATCTTGAAAATAGCACTTCAAAAACAGGTTTCCCCTGTGCATGTTGCTAAAGATTTAACATAGCAAGCACAAAAGCACAAGTCTTCATAACAATTTGCTATATTATTATTACGCTGCTGCCAGCGTAGATATTATAATTTCTAATAGTGCATATAAAAGGAGGTACTAAGGAGAAAACCTCGAATGGGAGGTGATACGACACGGCTAAAACACGTCAATTCTAGAATACTCTTGGCTGGAGCTCTTTGTTGTAGATAGTACAGAAAATCAAAACAGTTGCGAGCGTACCTCATCGGTCAGTTTTACCAAGTATGGCCTCGGACGGTTCCCCCAATGGAGAATAGTTCTAATACTTGTAAAACACTGACATAGAAACCGCGTCAAGACACTCTTGTACTGGTTGAGGAGCAATAGTGGCATATTTACCAGACATTGTTCTTCTTGCTTCTCGATTTTGGATTATATAGAAAGGAGTAACATAGGTCCCTGGGGCACTGGCAAAAGTAGGATTAGCGTATTCAGTACCGGGTCTAATGAAGATGTAAGAATTTGAAGGGACGAGTTGATTAGGGAGAAACTATTTGCATCGTAAAACAAGTCCTAAGTTCACGGAGTAAGGTAATCACGCTTCTAAAGGGTTTAGTCCACGGGAGATCTGACAAGAAACTCATCCTAGAAGAAGCGATTTTGCTCAGGATTTTGTTTCACTGTTCTCGCTTGGGAGATAAGCTTCTCATCGGATTTATTTACATTAAAAGTCAGGGTCCAATTATCAGTAAAATCGTCAAACCTGCCCTGTCCTTAAGAAGATAATTCCGATCCCCCTTGGAGATACTAAGACCCCCCTCAACAGTAATATGTCCATATGCTCAATACTTAGACAATGCTCAATTTTCACATTGGAGGGGCCCTCGGGACTAATAATGTTGTTTCTGACACCAAACGGTCCCAATCCTACACAGAGATATTCCTTATAAACCTGGATTGTCAGTAGTACCAAAATCCTTTGGTTTCAGAAATTTAAAGTTAAATATAAAAGTGTTTAGGCTTAAATATATTTACTACCTTTACGATACCTCTACAGCCTGCAGTAAAACTGAAAAACCGTTAAACTGCAACACTGATCCTGCATAATTAATTAGAAATTATAATATAGAGTCTTAGAACCATTTTTCCCCCTTGTAGTCATTATAAAAACTTCAAAACTAGAAACAACTGTTTTTTTGGGTTTATCAACTTAAACAGTCCTTAAGCTTGACAATACTTAAACTTAAGAAATACCAACAATAAAGTCTTACCAACTTTCTAAAATTAGTGTTGATGAACAGCTTTTGTTTCTTTCAAGTTTTTTATTTTCCTCGTTTTTTCTGAAACTACTAAGATACTAAAGCATAGGATTTCATCTTGTTGAACTCTTCAATTTCAAGGGAAAATATATCTCTCGTTTCCAAGCTAAGAGCAGGGGGAAGGGAATTAAAATTTTGGAATTTGAAACTAAAGAAACGTAAAGAGGGTCTCCAGTGGTAATAAGAAATTTAATTGGTGAGAATGAGAATATAAACCAGTAGTTGCAGCTAAAAAAGTAACAACTGTAAAAACTGCGATTTCATGAAGCAATTTCTAAGAATGGTGACTTCAAGTAAACAAGGGAATGTATCCATTCAGCAATAGTCTTATATCTTGCTATTCAAAACTACCTAGTATTCATTCAACCTGATGTGCGCTCTGGAACTCGCAGAATTGTGATTTCAAAGTTGGGTTTCAAAACACTGCAACTCCAATTGTACAAAATAATGTGTATTAAAGCAACTCCGCAACTCCGCAGTTTATGTAACACATTTTGAAAAACTATTTCAGATAAACAGACTCCTCATATTAGCCTATGTTCTTAGAATTCTCAAAAACTAGCGCTTTACTGAAAACACAAAACCGGCGTGACAAAACAGGATTCGGAACAGACAAATGCTTAAGTAGCTTTCAGAAAATAAAAGACGCATTTGTAGCACTTTTAATAGTCTTTCATTGGCCATAAAACCATTAAGTTTTACAATACAATTTTCGTTTTCTAAATAAACTCAAGGAATCTTAACTTTGTTTAAAGTGCTAGTTGTCCAGAATTCTACTTACCCCCGCCTTGAACAATAAGAAAAATTAACTTTTTGCATGCAGACACTGAAGTGCCTACTTTTTTTCTTCTTCCACTTCTTTTTTCTTCGCTGCTGGATGGGTGTTAAAAAGTGAATAATTATTTAAAAAAATTGGTTTTAACCAAGATTAGAACGTTGTCAAATACGTGTGAAACCAAGAGTCCCAACCACTGGATTATTACCTTTTGTTTAACAATGTTCTTTCTATACTTTTTTCTGTTCCTGGTCGCTCGTTTATGATGAGCTATAAATTTATAACAACAAGATAGGCTAGAACTCAAAGTTCGATCAATACTCGATGCGTCTTTTTTTATGCCCTTTCCAAATATAAATCAACATAAAAGAACATTGATAAAATCAAGAGCTTTAAGTTGAGCCTTTTAAAATTTCGTTACGATATTGTGAGTTGTCTACAAGTTTCAAATGTGTCAATTGGCTGGGGGAGGTCTCTTCCTTAGATATTTTGCTCCCCTCATAGATTTTGAAAGATACTTTTTTGGAGTGTTTTCATTGAAAAATACTCTTTCTTGGTATTTTCATGGAAAAAATTAAAAAGAAACTATAAACTGCCCCCTAGTTATTGAAAATACATTTTTACCCGAGCCCACACATTTTTATTTCAATTGACGCCACTAGCCCATCCTGGAGCGAGTCTAGCCATTTGAACTAGCCTAGTTCTACTGGTAAGCAGAAGATTCCGAAAACTTATTAAGGGAACTGGGAGGATGAGTATACAATATTGGACATTGTGATCCTCAGGTTTGAGTTTCACAGCCATAAAGATTATGGCAGTACCCGTATCATCCTTCCAAGTCTTTCAGCTCCAGAAATGGCACCCAAAGTGTCATTTCTGTATGCCAAATGCCACTTTATGAGCATGAACATTTCAAATCTATACAAACAAGGGCTATATATGAAAATTAGCTTTCAAATGAGCCCTTAAACAGCTCTCTATGATGTTTTAGTCCCTACGAGAGGCGAAGAAAAAAAATGAAAAGGGACATCAGCATTTTTCATACAAAAAGTGACTTTCCTTGTTGTTCATAGTGGGGAGGGACTGTAATTTTCCTGCTAAATGTGCTGAAACGAAAAGTGCACTTTTTATTTGGATCTGAAGCCATGTTTAAGGTGTTTCAGGCTCTTTTTTAAATTTATGCTGTTAAGAAAGTTCTTCTGAAAATTTTACTGTTAACATTATCAAAACAATTTCGGAGAGGATGTCAACAAGTTAAGGAGGCAAAGACAATTAAGTAAAAAACTAAGAATCAACTATAAAATATACCTATAAATACAAGAAATTGTGGAAATATGAAAAAATAAATGTGTAAAAATGTGGAATAAGAAATGCACAACAATTTAGGTTTTCGGAGGGGAGGAGGGAAATAATGTGTGACATTATTTGATTTAATATGATATCTGGGATTAGTCTCTGGAAAACTAGCAAAGACTGACACACTGAGTATGGAAGTGAGAAGAACAGATAATATGTCAATCATATATGAACGATGATCAAGGCAAAACCGAACCTAAATTGAGAGACATCATCACAACAATTTGAGAAAAGTTTTAAGATGTCGTCATTCTCAAAATTAAAGGATATGTTGGTTTCAGCGGTACACTATAAGACCAATTCGAGTGCGGCTGCAGTAAGGATGTAGAAATGGTTGCACAAATAGTTACGATCTGGTAAAAAGGAAATTAGCATAGTAACCAAGATTTTAAAAACGCGTTATAAAAGAAACTATCTAGTGAAACAATCCCTCAATTGAAAGTAATCTAGTAATTATAGCTATTATAGAGGTTCGTGTTAACAGTAAAAGTTTATTGCGGAAACGAATTTTCGGGAATTCTGAAAAAGAGCTTGAAACCGCTCAAAATCAAAATGCAAAGCAATCCATAGAAATCAATATGGTCAAAAACCCAACGCTGAAGGATTTGAGCCCTCCAGCGTAAAAAGCAAGGAAAATCACTTTTTTGCATGGGTAGCAGCGTTGTCTCATTTTCTTATTCACTTAGGGCAAGTAGCCCACAACAAAATCATAAAGAGATTTACAAAAGCTCATGATCATTCCAATATGCTTTTTGTAAATTGATCTTGTTATGCCATCGTAAAGGGCAATAGGGCAACACAAAAGGCACTTTTTGGTGTACTACAGCGGGGTATTGGAAAGTTTTAGGGGTATCAAAATGGGTAGCCAAGCAAAGTTTTCACAATAGTTTTTTTACTTTCCAAACCCCGTCAAGGCATGCATGAAAAACTACTTCTGTCACTAGCATTACACACAAGCCCGTTTTTGGGGGTGGGGAGACAGTATTGTTGTCCTAGAAGTATAGGAATTCTTTTTTTTAAACCTATAGTGAAAACATAGAATTTTTTTTTTTTTAATTCTTCATAATGTTTAATGATATGAAAAATTCTTCTATCATGTTTTAATGATATGTTCGCCTAAAATTTTGCAAGTCAAATGAAAAAATAACAAAACAATACATTTTTATGATAAGTTGTATTTTCAGCACTGTAGGAAAAATAACAATGATAACTTCACGAGTTTCTGTAAACTACATTGCTATAAATCTAAAAAAATTAATATCCTTCCGCTTTCTACAATATATTTCATAAAAGCTGAATTTTTATCTGTAACTTCTCAAAGATAGCAATAACAATATACTACAAGGGCTCTTTACATGACAAAATTGCATATCTTTTTTGCGGGGGATTGTATGATAGGTTGGAAGTAATCCTTACAAATAGACAAAGGTGCATTTGCAAGAATTATTGCGCAAGGCCGAACCCAGTATTTTTTTTCGGAGGGGGTTTTACTCAATTTTTTTTTGGGGGGGGGGTTACAAAAAAAACTTAAAAAGCCATGCAAAATTTGTTTATGTTCATTTTTGTTACGTTTTTACGAGTCAGACAAACATTTCGGAGGGAGAGGGGGTCAAAACCCCTTATCCCTCCCCCCTGGATACGGAATTGTTATTGTATGTGATAAAAAAAATGAACTAAAATTAACTTTAAGAAGAAAGAAAGTTTTCCTGGTGAAAAGTTGAGAGCGGAGTCAAAACTTAAAGCAAAGAACAATTACTAATTCACAGTTTATGCATCCTGTATTTTGAAAACCCGACCCAGTAAAATTATCCGTGGCATTTCTCTGGTTTTAAAGAATTCTGAAAAAACTATCGCTTTACTGAAAACTGACCATGCTTGGTTTTTCAAGAGAATTCGAATTGTATACCAAAAGTTATCAATATCATGGCTGATGAAAGACTATTGAGAGCCTTATAAATTATTCTTTTATTTTCTGCAAGCTACTTAAGGACTTTTTGATCACAAGAAAACATCTCGTTTTTTTTGCCGGGTTTGTGTTTTCAGTTAAGCCTTAGATTTTTGGAACTCTATGAATATAGGGAAATATCACAAGTCGCTTTATTTTAGCTAGTTTTGCAGATATGTGCTTCATAAACTAAGGAACAAAAATCTTTGCTCGGTAAATTTTCCAACAGCGCTATGCCTGGAGTGCAATACGTGCTTCTGGGCAAATCTTCCGACCCTTCTCTTGTTTTTCCCCCAGATCTCTCATGGTACCCATTTATATCTGGGTCGACTTGAGATAGGCAAGCCCTATCTCAAATCCCATTACTAAGGGGGCGAGGCCGTACCCAGTATTTTTTTCGGAGGGAGTTTTACTAAAAAAAAAATTCGGGGGAGGGGGCGTTTACACAAAATAAAATAAAAAAAGGCATACAAAATTCGTTTATATCCATTTTTGTTACGTTTTTAGGAGTCAGACAAACATTTTTATGTTTTTTTGTTTTTTTTTTGGGGGGGGGGGGGGGGGTTAAAACCCCCTACATCCCCCTGGATACGGCCTTGTAAGGGGGGCACCAGTAGCCCGGTGATTCTTGGTGCAACTTTTTCTCTTTTATTTTATATGGAGACAGTGGGCCTCAGTAGCTAAAGCTTGTACTCAGTTTAATAAATCCGTCCATAATATTAGTAATAATAATAACAGTAACCTGGCCCTAAATATTTGATAGCAATTAAAACAATCTTTAATAAGAAAGTTTTGACAGCTTTTGGAAAGAATTCAGATTTGTTTCTGTATAAAATTCCTACTAAAATTAATATCCAGGCCTAAATGATTGAATATAAGTTCATTTTGAATTTAGTATTGTTCTGTTGGGTAATGCTTAGTTCAACGGTGCTAGTTGTTCTTAATTTCAACTAAACCCATGAAGTAACGCTGGTATTTTCGTTTCAGCGTTTAGCTGATTAGTTTGGCTTCAAATTAGTATGTAATACATAAAGTTTTGTTAGGTTTGAGGGTGATTAGAAGTTGAAGTTATAAGTTATGGAATACCCTACTCCTTACTCCTTTGAAGTGTGGAAACCAGAGTAACTGGAATATTTTTTTTATCGAAAGGGAAGTTAACAGGAACGTCTGTTCATAGGATTTTCAGTATTCTTTTTTTTTCATTGTACACAACTCGTGAACATAGGTTTAATACTTACGGAATTGTCACTTAATAGTGTCATAACCACGTTAAGATGGTAAAGACTTTACCCAGAATTTTTTTTTTCGGACGGGGTTTTACCCAAAGAAAAATACGGGGGGGGGGGGGGGGGTTTACACACAAAAAAACTAAAAAAACGCAGACAAAATTTGTTTATATTCATATTTGTTACGTTTTTATGAAGCAGACCAACATTTTGGGGGGGGGGGGGTTAAAAACCCCTGACCCCCCTCCCCCTCACGGTAGGGGCTTGAACTTGGTGTCCCCTCCCTATTTAGTGTCGGATTTAGTTTTCACTGTTCTTACCTCTTAAAGCGTCTGTTTTATTTCTTTTTGCTGTTGCACCTTTGAATATTTTTACAGGTTAAAAATAAATCATCATTTTCGTGATCAGCGGGTAAAAAAGTGCTGCTGAGATATTTCTCAGTTTTAATTAATCGTCTCACAGACTTCCGAGGTTGTTTCTAAGGATTTTAGCATGCTTAGGAATTTTAGCCAGAAAGTAAATTTACATGTTACTATTCAAGCTTACTTTGTGGAATGAATTTTGTCAACAACTAGAACGAGGTCATCTTGCTGTCGATCTAGCTTAACTTCATGCCAGCCAAGGTCATTCAGCTTCAATCCTCTTGGGGTCGATAATTCAGTTTCACCTGATCCTAGGTTTATTCTCACCTGAATAAAAGAAACAAGTTTTAATAAAATAATCACTATACGGACATCATTACAGGGATCAAAATAATCTCTGAGATTTATGTTGAGCAGCAACATACAGTTTCCAAATTTTACCCATTTAGATTAAGACAAAAAATTGTAAATCAAGTATAGTCCATAGGGTGTCCGGCGTTAACCCCCCCCCCCCGGGGATTACCCCTCCCCCTGCGTAAAATACCCCCGCAAATACTCCCCCGGACCCCCCCCGCAGCAAATACCCCTCGTTGAAAATACCCCCCGGAAAATGCCCCCTCCCCGTGGAAAATCCCCCCAGAAAATATGCGTCTCCGGAAAATACTCTCCCTCCCCGTGGAAAATACTGCCCCGAAAAATACCCCCCAACGAAAAATTGTTTTAAAATATAATTTTAAACAAAGCTTATTGTTCTAATTAAACGGCCATTGTGTTTCAGGAATCGTTCTTAAAGAATTTGGACAAAAAGTCAAAACTTTAGCGTGAAGAGCAAGGTCTTTTAGAAGGGGCAGCTCCTTTCATATACGTAATAATTTCTGTTCCTTTTAAGTTTTGATGTTGCTCCTTGCTTTCAGTTGAAAAAGTTGGTTTTTAAAATTTAATTTATGATCTATTTAAATAATACCGGGAAATCCGGCGCTCCCTCAATGAAAAATTCCGGAACTTGTGTATTATACGCCACTCAAATTTACAATGTGTAAAACTCGAGAACAAACCGGTTTCTTTGTTAGTTTCTTTTCCGGAAGAGGGGGGGGGGGGTATTTTTCGCGGGTGTATTTTCCAGGGGTTAATCACCAGGGGGGGGTAAACACCTAAAACCATACATGGAAAGAATAGGATGACAAATCTAAAATTTAAGGTTAGGCTATTAGTCGCCGCGGAGGTGACAGTTTTGACTCATGATTTGGAAACAGAGGGTGACAGTTTTTACGCATGATTTTTAAACAGAGGGTAGAGGGGGGGGCTATGAAAAGTTGATGAAGATGCACTAGATGCTCTTTAGAGGAATCTTCTGAGGATCGCTTCAGTTTAGCATTGAAACGAGTGTAGCACCATACAATAGACTGTCCAAAAAATGTAGTTCAATCCCATGGTCTGGGATATAACTGAAAAAGGATTAAAATTCTTCGATCACGTCTTATGGATGAAGGATGATAAACTACCAAGAATTGCGGATCTTGGCTATCCAGCTACTACTTACTGAAGCATGCCGTACTTCATTGAGACCTTGTAAGTAATTTCTTTCAGGGGATGCACATAAAAATTACCCAAACCACCAAAAAACAGTAATTTATGTAAAAATGAGTTAGGAATTAAATCAAAGATATCTCGGAAAGTTTTTTTTAAAGGCAGTGCAGGGTTAAAATTTTGACTCTGAATTATGCTTGCATTATATAAAGTATTTTGAATTATTAGATTTTGGATAATATTTTTAAATAATCAATACCTGCTTCATTTATTAATTCTAGGAGAAGACCTGGTCAATTGTAACCCATAAAAAATCAAGGGCGAGGAGTAAAACCGGCAGAACCAGACTCTGAACAAAAACTTGGCAATATTTGCTAAGCATTCTTAGCCTAGAGTTTATTATAAGGGAGGATAGAGAAACGTGTAAAATCAGAAATGAGAAAGTTAAACAATTAAAATATATGCCAAATACACAGTATTACTACTACTACTACTACTACTACTACTACTACTACTAAATACTCACCGCAGCACCAAGCCACCCGAGGCCAACGCAGATACGCGCACTCCTCCTCCACCCCAATCTATTCAAAGCCCCCCTTTTACCCCCGCCCACGAAGTACCGTTTAGCCGTAGACGGTTGGCCGAAAAGAACAATCTTCAGCAATCTATCATCCTTCATCTGCACAACGTGCCCTAGCCACCTCAACCTTTCTTTCATTATAGCACTAGAGAGCGGTATTGAACTACATTTTTCGTATAGCCTATTGTTTGAAAAACGGTCAGTCAGCCGGCTACCCAAAACGATCCTTAAGCTATTTCTCTGGAAAACGTCTAGCAAATCTTCCTCCGCTTTTCGGAGCGTCCATGCTTCAGAGGCATATTTGACCACTGTCATCACTGTAGCTTCTAATATTCAAATACATGGTATTAAGAAGATTAATTTCCAAATCACAATATTTCATGGGGTTTAGTCCTCTTTTTCAAAATTGCCAGCCGAAGGGACGAGGAAACTAGTACAGATTTTTAGGTGAATGATATAAGGGTATACAATATTTTAAGCATTAGTACTTATGACAAAAACTTCAAAACTTACAGTTCAAAAACAATTTTTTGGGGTATTACTATTGAAAAATACCTTTTTTTGAGTATTTTCCTTAATAAAAAAAATCCTTCCCACGTTAAAAAAATACCCCTCCAACGCTATTGGGAATTGACGCCACTACCCGAGATTAGTATTAGCTATGTTTTATGAAAATAAATACATATCATACAAAGGGGGCATCTTAATTTAAAAAGGGATTAAAAAGGGATCTTAAATTTAAAAAGGGACTAGGTAGATTGCAAAAAGACTGAAAGCCATCGTCCAGGGTAAAATTTAGCAGCTACAAGTTACCAGAAATAAATTATATAAAACCAAACATTAAACAACAAGCGCCTCTTCTGGAAAGAGGCTTTTGGACTTTAAATGATAGGCTATGTGCTCTACAGATGACGATTTTTGTATCTATGCTGTCTAGGGTTTCACAATAGAGATAGTAAATTAATAAAAATTTACGTTGGTGGGGATTTATGAGACCATTGTTTGTAAGTGAAGCGGCTTTCACGCTACGTGAATTTTCATTTTTTTAAACTGTAAATTATTAATATCTCTCACACTAAGTAAAGTGGTATCTAAGAGGATACAGTGTTTGAACCCCCCTCCCTCCAAAAGTCAGGGTCCGACTCTTAAAAACTTAACAAAAATGCATATAACCAAATTTTGGATGTGTTTTGTAAAGTTTGTTTTTCGAAAAAACCGAACAAAAACATGCACTATCCAATCAAAAATCCTTGACTTTAAGCATAATCTTTCACACAATCTAGTTCTTTCACACCGCAGTATATAAATAATAGAAAATTATATTTATACTATCTTTTCACACCAAGAAAACTTAAAAATCGATAAAACGCGGACATTCTTAGTCTAAAATCATCAAAAACATCATGAGCAGACTAGTCAACAATGAAAAAATTGAATAAAGATGTATATTCAAGCTCTTGTCAAGCATGAATGTTTTTTTAAGGAAATTTTATTAATGTATTTTCAAAATTTAGTTATTCTTCTTCTTCTAGGAATTCTAGGTTGTTGCTACTACTTTGAATATCCCACTACATAATATACACATAACCGTCAAATTCTAGGCAGATGTTAGAACTGTCTACGATACGGAGGAAATTTGCTTTGTAAGATTACATGAGGTAATAAAAAGTCTCAAATTATGCGAGCGTGAAGAGTTCCACGGCAAAGTGTGAGAGCACCTTCAAAGCAAACACATTCTATCCACATAGCAAGTTGTGATGCTCCTTTACATGGTATCCGAAATTCCCGAGGCGAAAAGTTAAAACAACCTTAATCTATCCTTTAATATTTGTATCGTCCGATGGCGGATTCATATTTCGAAATAAGTACTGTATGTTCATTAATCAAACAGTTCGTGGTAACGAACTGTAAGTAAGGAGCGACCCGGCTCAATGGTACATAGATACATCAAAAGAATCAGATTTTAATTCTTATTTCAAATATATAACTTTCATCAAGTTTAGCGCTACCCATCAAAAGTTACGCGCCTGAGAAAATTTGGATGATTTTCAAAAAAGGGGGAAAGACCCTCTAAAAATTATAGAACCTTAATGAAAATCACACCATCATATTCAGCGTATCAGAGAACCCTGCTGTAGAGGTTTCAAGCTCTTATGTACAAAAATGTGTAATTTTCCATTTTTGCCAGAAGAAAGATCACGGATGCGTGTTTATTTGTTTTTTTTTTGTTTTTTTTTCCCAGGGGTGATCGTATCGACCCAGGGGTCCTAAAATATCGTGGGAGGGCTCATTGGAACGGAAATTAAAAGTTCTAGTGCCCTTTTTAAGTGACCAAAAAAATGGAGGGCAACTAGGCCCCCTCCCACGCTCATTTTTTTGCAAAAGTCACCCGATCAAAATTTTGAGATAGCCATTTTGTTCAGCATGGTCGAAAATATTATAACTATGTCTTTTAGGATTACTTAATCCCTCGATGCCCCCAGGAGGAGGGCTGAAAGTTATGAACTTTACCCAATGTTAACATATAGTATTGGTTATTGGGAAGTATACAGAAGTTTTCAGGAGGTTTTTTTCTGGTACTGGGGGGGGTCGGGGCTTGTGTTGGAGGATCTGTCCATGAAGGAAGTTTTCATGGGAGAAGGGAAATTGCCATGAAGGGGGCGCCGGACTTGCCACCATTATTTATTGGTTATTGGGAAGTATACAGACATTTTCAGGAAGGA
>JAQQPU010017414.1:0-18698 GCA_029168905.1 Artemia sp. Kazakhstan ARC1039
TCACTACACCAGACACTGAAAATTGAGCATAAATTCAACGAAAATAAAGAACGTTAAGCAAAGTCATTGCAGGCTATTTTAAATAGCCTGCAATAACTGAGTTCCTTAAATTAAACCTTAAATATCGTCAAGATGAACCTGCAGCTGATGTAGGGATCACTACAGCACACACTGGAGATCCAGCAGTATGGCACTCAACCCTCTGCTTATTCATGATGTTGGTCTAACACAAGTAGAAGTGCATAGCAGCAACTTAAGATCAAATCTTAGATATCGTCAAGATGGACCTGCAGCCGATATAGAGATCACTGCAACACGTACTGAAGATCGAGCAGCATGGCAATCATCCATCTGCTAGTTCATGGTAGCAGGGAGAGTTGAAGAGCTGGTGACCTAGCACAAAAGTACCAGTATATAGCAGCAACTTATGATCTTCTTCATTTTTTTCAGTGTGTCTTTGTTTATCCTCAGGTTTGTTTATTTATTTTTTTATCTCATTATTTTTTTAACTTTTTATCTCGTTTTAGATGGCGAAGGTGGTGGTATGGAGGCAGCCGTTTGGCAAGCGTACCATGGGATCAGCTTCCCACTGAAACACGTATTGTGTGTGAACAATTCTGTACTTTTCATATTGAAAAATGTCGAAGAGATTTGGTTCGTGATAGGAGGTACGAATTGAACAGCTACTATTGTAGTATTTTTAATGTTCGATGGTTGAGGGTTTTAGTTTTTTGTTTCAGCTGTTTTAGTCATTTTTCAGTCAAGTTTTATAGTCAACGATTCAATTCTCTGCAAAAGAGATATTTTGATAAGCAATTTGTAATGCTGTTTTAATCAGTTATTTCGTTGGTGATTATCTTTACTTTGCGTCCTGTGGAAGCAGAGGATGTCTGGCCCCCAGCCTCCTATCTCTTGGATAAGGGGCCGTGAAACAGAGATCAGCACTGCCGGTTTGGACTATAAAGTCTATTTTCTTTTAACCTTTCACCTTAACTTTAGATAAGCCAAAAATACTTATTTTTAGTGAATTATCACTAATAATAATTCTCAATCACTACAGTGAATAACCACTGGGGATTTTCATCAAAAGAGCTGGTTTCTTCTAGAACCCCTGCCACACCCGCACGGAAACTCGTACTTTATGTATATAGCGCCAGGTCGCCTGTGCCAATCAAGTAAAGAAGCAGCTAGAAGCAATTGCTTGATGATGCGTTCATTGGGTCTTCTCAGGACATGGCCAAGCCAAACCAGTCTTCTCTGTTTGACAATCATGGCGGTGGGTGCGTCCATCAACATTTGAGGTTCTGTCGAGTATTAAATCCTCAGGATTTCATGTAGACAGCTGTGGTCAAAGACTTCCATGTCACGGAGATGAATCGCTTTCATTGATCGAGTCGCAACTGTATAAAAAAGAATAGATCTAAGTAGCTGCTTTATAGACACAAACTTTTGTTTTTATGCTGTCCTCCCGCCGGTTCCACAAATGGCGGTGGAGCTGTAATACTTGACTACATCAGCATCACTTATTTTATAACATGTTTCACAGTCGCAGAAAATTCAGTGCTAATAGTCTCTAGGGTGGTGCATGGGTGCTGCTAGTGCCTAGGGTGGTGCATGGGTGCTGCTAGTCTCTAGGGTGGTGCATGGGTGCTGCTAGTGCCTAGGGTGGTGCATGGGTGCTTCTAGTACCTAGGGTGGTGCATGGGTGCTGCTAGTGCCTAGGGTGGTGCATGGGCACTGCTAGTGCCTAGGGTGGTGCATGGGTGCTTCTAGTGCCTAGGCTGGTGCATGGGTGCTTCTAGTGCCTAGGGCGGTGCATGGGTGCTGCTAGTGCCTAGGGTGGTGCATGGGTGCTGCTAGTGCCTAGGGGGTGCATGGGTGCTGCTAGTCCCTAGGGTGGTGCATGGGTGCTGATAGTGCCTAGGGTGGTGCATGGGCGCTGCTAGTGCCTAGGGTGGTGCATGGGTGCTGCTAGTCTCTAGGGTGGTGCATGGGTGCTGCTAGTGCCTAGGGTGGTGCATGGGTGCTTCTAGTGCCTAGGGTGGTGCATGGGTGCTTCTAGTGCCTAGGGTGGTTTAGGGTGGTGCATGGGTGCTGCTAGTGCCTAGGGTGGTGCATGGGTGCTGCTAGTGCCCAGGGTGGTACATGGGTGCTGGTAATCATGACATGCTGCATGTTCCTCTTCCACCAGTCTAATCGCTAAATTTTAAGTATTTATCGAACGTTAGCCTGATGAAATAAAGCGGATAAGTTAAGCTGATTTCACCAGAAGTAGGTCTATTGAGTTTGCTCTTTCAGTCATTGTTAAAATATTTCTTATGGTAGACTTTCTTATAAGTCACTTTCCCTTACAATTGCTAATCTTTTTGTTTTCTTTTTTCCGCCGTTAAGAAATTAGAAAAGGGTTTTGCAGTAGTTAATGCTATTCGCCATTCGTGTATCTTAGAAGTCCTGTTAAAAATGAAGTCTAAAATTATTAAAATCCTTTGGTTTTGGATGAAGGAAAAAAACGAAGATATTTGATTTCAAATAAAATAAAATATATCTTATTTTTGAGGAATTAAATATGGCTAGATACCTTAACTTAGGTTTCAAAAAACGTTTAAACTTCCAACTGTAAATGTTTACAGCAGTTTTCATCAGACTCATTGTTGCTATGGCTTATGAAAACTTAGGGTGGCTTTAAAAGAATAGCTTCAGGGAAATAAAGAAACGTTACTTAGCAAATATCTATTGCCTATCGTAAATATCATCGTAAACAGTTTTATGTGGTAAATCAGAATAATTCTTGGTGGTATATGATAAACATAATGTAGCCGTCCTATAAGATATTTGCCTTCTCTTCTAACAACGTCTAAACGTAAAACCCCTGTGCACAAGGCCGTATCCAGGAGGGAGGGTTTAGGGGTTTGAACCCCCCCCCCCTTCCGAAATGTTTGTCTGACTCTTAAAAACGTAAGAAAAATGCCTATAAACAAATTTTTGATGCGTTTTTAAAGTTTGTTTGAGTAAAATCCCCCCGCCCGGACGGCCCCCCCCCAACCGCCCACCCCCCACCCATATCTGGTAATAAAACCGAGAGAAGGTCCTAAGTAAAGCAGAGTCTGCGGCTTGAAAAAATTATAGAAATATTGCTTTTTGCTTTAATGTACTTCCTTTAATTACAATTCCTCTCTTATATCATTTGAGAACGACTTTATGTTATTAAGATGTAAGAGGATGTTCAAGTTAGGGTAAACCATTTATATTTTAGCTTATTTGTGGACTAAAAAAAAAATAACTATGTAAACACCCTTGAGAACGTTAGTGATATAGTAATTTCCAAAATAGTATATGCTTCAATTAAATGCTATTGACCCACCCTTAAAATACTGTGTTAAGAACGACTAAGCTTTATTAGCAAATTTTAAAAAAACCACAGTAGGAAACATTTTATTTTCGTAAAAATAATGTTTACATTCTTTTGAAAACTAAATATGACCGAGGTACATTAATGTTTAATTGAAAAATGGCGTTTTGAATTTGTGAACTGATCTGAATAGTGAATAGTTAGCAACTTAAATCTTGGTTAAAGTAAGCAGTGTAGCATTGAATTTGAGTCAGGGTCGGAAAATGGGCCCTTTTGATACTTATCAACTTTTTGTGGCTACGTCATTGAATTTGAATGTAAATTTATAAATATAATATAAAACACTGTATATCAAGTTGAAGTTGAAGTTGATACTTATCAACTTTTTGTGGCTAAGTGGCTACCTATGGAAGTCCACAAAGTGGGAAAAATATCTGAGAGCTAAACACTTATTCCTGGTTTTCCTTATGGCTCTAAAACATGGACACTAAGTATGTTCAGTGTTGAGCTAAACTGGACACGTCCATCAACAAAGAGTCCTAAATGTTAAATAGTGGTTAGTCCTGGGTAGAAGTGGATTGTAAAGTGTCGACCTGGGTTGTGAAAATTGATGCTCGGACTGTGATCATTGTTGAAAAAGTGTTGGTGCAGTGACAACCAAGCTTGACTCTTGACCACCCTCATTTAATCCTTCTTCTTCTTCTGTCTGTCAATTCTAATCCAGAGTAAGATTTCAGTCTCAGGATTGAGAATTCCTGAACCTATTAACTGTTTACAAATAAAGTGAAATGAAAATATCGAAAAAGGGGTATAATATTTCAAATAAGACAATTGAAAATAACAGAAAAGTCTTTTTTTTTCACTAATAATAATAAAAGTCCGAATATTCGGCTTCACGCCCGGAAGCGTTGATCTACAAAAAAAAACTGAATTAATTTAAAAAAACCATAGGAAGAAAAAGAAAAAACGCAAGCGATAAAAACTCACATCTTAATAACGTCCAATACGATAATGTTTACCATGTAATAGCAACAACTCAAACAAAAGTAGGACAAGTTAGGCTGTCTCTCTGGTATATCACATACCAGAAAATATCACTTTTTTTTTTTTTTTTTTTTTGCTGACGTTTGACGTTGTTATATTTTTGCTGATGACATTGGCCTTCTAATTTTATGATTTACTTTGTACTTTGTTTTTAACGTTTTTACGTATTTGACATTGACCCTTTTATAATTTGCTGTTGTTGTTTGATTGTTTGTTTTTGTTGTTCTTTTTTCGCTGTATTTGACGCTAAAGTGCGAATTCAGCCCTTTTGGGCTTGTGATAGCTATTTTTCAGCAATAAATCTTATCTTATCTTACAATGAAATAAAGCAACAGCAGAGATACAGGCTGCATTCCAAGCTCAATAAAAAGTAACTAAAAGTTAAAAAAAAGCAACTTTTTTCGTTCCAGCTGACGTTTTGTAATAGCTGGAACACTAGAAAAGTAACTTTGTATTTACCTTTTTTTAGTAACTTTTACTAAAGATAGTTAACACGCATCTTTAGCGAAGTAACTGTGCATCCTTATCATCATTGCTATTAATATAAGTTAGAAACATATTGAAAGTATCATTAGACCAAATTATGCTGAAAGAGTAATGAATAGAATTGAAACTCATGAAGAATACTCTTACAAACCTAATAAGCCAGTTGCTTTTCACAACCATTCACAACCATTTGCAGTTCACAACCATTCTGGGTGGATGTCCTTTCAAGTAACTTCCATAGTTCAAGGAAAGCTATTGCAGTTGGCAATGTGGAATACACAGTTGGTTGTTGGTTTGACAATGAAATATCTTACTAACGTCCAGTGTGATGATGTTCACCATACAATAGTAACAAATAAAAAAATGCAGGAATAATTACGTCAGTCGGGTATCAAAAGGACGTATCTCCATAATTCTAAATTTTCAGAAGAGCAAAAAAAAAAACCTCGAAATTTTTTTATTTCCCCTTCGATAACCGTGAAACAAAAACAGATCGATATGTAAATCAATACATATCAATCCGCTTTTGTTGCACGGTTATCAGAAGGGAAATAAAAAAGTTGTGAAGTTTTTTTTTGCTCTTTTGAAAATTTACAATTATGGAGATGCGTCATTTTGATACCCGACTGAAGATTAGGTTTTTTTTTTCATCTTAATGCAATGAACCGCTAGCAGGGATACAGTTGGTTATCTATAAAATTATAGAAATTATACTAATTTATATACTAAGAAATCATCTATAAATTTTTATTTCAATCCTAACTTTTGTCTTTTTCAACTATTTTTCTAGATGTTCCGAAAAAATAGTCTGAAGTCATAACCTGGAATATGTATTTCGCTTGTGATATGTAACTTTCAAAGCCTATATTTAGGTTTTTTTTTTTTTTTTTTTTTTTTTTTTTTTTTTTTTTTTTTTTTTTTTTTTTTTTTTTTTTAGATTGTTCATAGTTTACTTATATACTGAGCCCTTAACGACTTACTTATTTTATGATTTTTCATGTTTACAATAATCTTAGGTGGCGTTTACAATGGTACACCTCTGTTTTTCTTGGTCCAGAGTTGGTTGATTGGTTAATTATGGTTGGTCTTGCTCATGATCGTGCTGAAGCTGTCAGATATGGAAAACACTTACTAACTGGGGGTATAATTTCGCATATTAATCAAGAACACTCCTTTTTAGATCAGCCACTCTTTTATAAATTTAATGTTGAATATGCTAATGCTGAAATTCATGCTGAAGTTGAATAGTTTTATGTATTTTTCAACAATTTCGGAATTTATACTTAAGTGATCAAATTAACTAATTTATTTAATAAAAATTTGTTGAATGTGAATATAAATTTACAGATATAATGTAATATGCAAATGCTGTAAATCAAGCTAAAGTTAAATGGTTCTATGCAATTTTAAAGAAGTTTTATTTTTTCATTTAAGTGCTCAAAATTACTTGATTTATTTAAGAAAAAATGATTGAATCTGAATATAAATTTGTAAATATAATATGGAACATGAATTAAATATTGATTGAATGTGAATATAAATTTATAAATATAATATGGAACATACTAACACTGTATATCAAGTTGAAGTTGAATAGTTTTACACAATTTTAAAGAAGTTAAATTTTTAATTTAATCACTCAGAATGATTTAATTTATTTAATAAAAAATAGATTGAATGTGAATGTAAATTTTTAAATATAATATGGAACACTGTATGTCAAGTTGAAGTTGAATAGTTTTACACAACTTTAAAGAAGTTAATTCATTTAAGCGCTGAAAACGACTTAATTTATTTAATGAAAAATAGAATGAATGTAAATGTAAATCTATAAATATAATACGAAACATGGATAAACATTGATTAAATGTGAATATAAATTCATAAGTATAATATATAACATGCAAACGCTGTATATCAAGTTGAATAGTTTTACACAATTTAAAAATGTTTAATTTTTTCATTTAAGCACTCAAAATAAGCTAATTAATTTAGTGAAAAACTGATTGAATTTGAATGTAAATTATAGAAATACAATGCAGAACATCCTAACACTGTATATCCAGTTGAAGCTGAAGAGTTTTACACAATTTTAGTAAGTTTTTTTTTTTATTTAAGTACACAAAATGAGGTAAATTATTTCATGAAAAATTGATTGAATTTGAATGTAAATTTATAAATATAATATAGAACATGGATAAAAATTGATTGCATGTGTATATACGAGGGGTGTTTTTTTAAGTAAGGTTCGTTTGAACATATAACGATAGATTATTTCAAAAAAGGAAATTTATTTTCAGAAAGGTCATGCTTTGCTGTATTTAACGACGTAGTTGCCAAGTTTGTTCAAACACTTATCATACCTCTCAACTAATTTTAAAGTGACTTCTTCATAAAAACTTGCCGCCTCCTCCGATAACCAAGAATTCACTGTTGTTTTTACGTCGTCATCATCATTGTTACGGTTGCCACTGAGGTGCTGCCTGAGGTAGAGCAACGAATGGTAACCACTCGGTGCAAGATAAGTACTGTAGGGTAGGTGACCTAAAACTTCCCAGCCAAAACTGTCCAACAAATTTTGGGGCCGACCTGCAGTGTGAGGTCTTGCTTTGTCATGAAGAAGGACAATTCCCTTTGTCAGCACGCATTTTTTTTAAAGCTCTGCAGAGCTTTCTGAGGATTTTGCAGTATGCTTCTGCATTGATAACGGTTCCTCGTTGCATGAAGTCGATCAACAAAACACCATGCCTATTCCGAAACGCCTAAGCCATGATTTTGCGCTGGGAGAGAGTCTGTTTGGCCTTGAATTTGACAGGAGAGTGTATGCTTCCATTCCATGTTATGTTGCCACGATTTGGGCGTGATGTACGAAACCCATGTTTTGTCTTCAGTTAAACCGGTTGCTACCTCAGTGGCAACCGTTACAATGATGAAGACGATGTAGAAACGGCAGTAAACTCTTTGTTATTGTAGCCGGTGGCAAGTTTTTATGAAGAGTTTACTTTAAAATGAGGTGAGAGATATGATAAGAGTTGAAAAAACTTGGCAACTATGCCAAAAAATAGTGAAAAGTATGTACTTTCTGAAAATAAATTTAGTTTTTCGAAATAATCTTTTGTTGTGTACGTATGTGCAAACGGACCTTACTTAAAAAACTTCCCTTGTAATTTTATTAATATAATATGGAACATGCTAGCGCTGTATATCAAGTTGAAGTCGAATAGTTTTACACAATTTTAAAGAAATTTAATTTTTTTCATTTAAATACTCAAAATGAGCCAATTTGTTTAATAAAAATTGATGGAATTCGATATGCAACATTCTAACGCTGTATATCAAGTTGAAATTGAATATTTTTACACAATTTTAAAGAATTCTAAAGGATTTCTCGTTTAAGGGCTCAAAATCAAATAGTGGATTTCATAAAGAAAATTATTGAGTGGACCCTCACAAACCGAATGTGGTATATGTTATAACTAAAAATTGAACTGAAGTACTATTATTTTAAGCAAATTTAAAGCAGTTGGATTTTGATTCAAATGATAAATATTTACTAATCTATTTATTAAAAACTTAATTGAGTGTTGGTGTAATTCTGAATGCATAAAATAGAATTTGCTAATCCTCTAAATCAAGCTGTATGCATTTTAAAGAATTTTGATTTATTCAAATGCTTTAAAATTTGACTCATTTATTTAATGAAAAATTTGTTGAGTGTGAATTTATAAGTATAATGTTTAATTTATTTAATTATTCGCACAAGTTGAATGTGATATTAATCATTATGTATATTCGTATTTTATTTTAATTTGTATTTTATGAAAAAAAAGTATTTTAATTCGTTTCTGAGCTTTGAGCTATGTAGGGCTACTGACAGAAGAAGGTCAATTTTTAGTCATACGAAATTGGTCATGTGAGAAGTGGTCTTGTAGAATTTTGATTTAGTTATGTCGCTGTAATAATAATTTACTTTTAAACCATGTCACGCAAAAGCTCACATACTCATGGGATACATATCAAAATAACCTAAGTTCTAGGCTATGTTTGAATATGAATCTTAAAAGAATGTCAATATTACATTTTTCCTGCACATACACGGTAGCCTTTAATATATTTGTATTTGGTGAAGCAAATTTTCAGTGCTTATTTGAAAGAGAAGCTAGCCGAATATTCGCCGTCAGAAGTGATATCTGGCGGTAGTAACTGATTAAATTGTAATAAAGTCTGGTTTTGCATGAATAAGAACTGCATTATGCACACATACAGGAGTATATAAATAACCTACACGTTACAAGTCCTTGACTAGCTTTGAATATCTATCTAAAAAGTCAATATTAAAAATGTCAATATTATAAAAAATGTCAATATCTAAAAATGTCAATGTATAAAAATGCCAATATCTAAAAATGTCAATATTATAAAAAATGTCAATATCTAAAAATATCAATATCATATGTTTACAACCACAGATATGGTAAAGTTTATTTTATTTTAAACACACTTTTGCCGGTTGGTCAAGGGACGTTTTCAACGCTGATTTGAAAGCGAATCGATCCGAATATTCGTCTTTAGAAGCGAAATTTGACGGCAGTAGCAGATTAACCTGTAGTAAAATTTACTTTTTCATGAATAATTTCTGTATCATGTACCCAAGAAGACACTCGTAAATTAACTTTATAGTAACAGTTTTAGGCTGAGTTTGAATACATGTTTCAAGAGCGGATCCAGGATTTTTGTTCGGAGGGGGGGGGGGGGGCAATGGTACGATTTTGACCTGCATAAATATGAAGTATTTGTTGTTTTGTGCATAATTTTACCGGCCATATAGATTAGTTTGTTCAGCTTTGATCCAAAACAGAAATTCACCCATCCACTTAAAGACGGTTATCTATTATCAGGAGAAATCCCGTACAGCATTTCAATGATATATAATCTTCTTACCCGTTTGACTGGACTTGAGTCAATTAAGATTGATCTTGTCTTGTCATCTCAAATACTAGGAATGCCAATTAGACGAATTAGAGTGCATTAACAGGAAACTTTATATTTTTTCGAGTATAATGTTACCGGCTACATAAGCTAATTTAACTCCGGCTCAGAAAAAAAACTAACCAAACATTAGTCCTCTCACCTACATAAAGACGTTTATTTTCATTGTGTCGAGCACCAGTCGCTCCGGAAACCGAAATTCCGGCTATTGAAGCCTTTTCCGAACCTACCCTTAAATCTCTTTTTTTGTGTGTTAGAACAGGGAATATGGAAAACTTAAGTGAGTCGAAGATTGTACTTGTGTTGAAAATAAATTTAATCTGGAAATTTGAGATTCAAAAGATGAAATCAAAAAAGGAGACTCAAAAAACAAAAACTCAGTATTTCGTTCCTTTATTTGTCTTATCTAAAACTGCTCCTTGCTTGTCTTTTCATGTACTTTAATTTGTATGAGGGAATAGAAGCGTCAATTGATAGGACAGGGGGTATGTTCTCCTGGATTTTACCCCCTGGCTTTGAAAGATACTTTTTTTTGGTATTTCTATTGAAAAATGGCTTTTTTGGTATTTTCCTTAAAAAATACAGCAAAATTGCCCTTCACTAGATTTTGAATAATACATTTTGACCCCCCTCTCCCTCTATATTTTTGTGAACTTACGCCATTGGGAGGAAATAAAGAAAGCAACATTATGTCACAAGTAGGTCTACCAGGGTAAAATCAACTAGCCTACTTATGACGCCAAAATTTTTCCTAAGCTAATATCATTTTGATTTTTCCTAGGTCTAATTTGTGCAAACAAGACTGACTAAAAATATCCCTGAAAAATACTGATTAATTGTTACTTGCTTAGAAATCCCTGCTTTAATCCTATAACATTCCAGATTAGTTTATATCGATTATGCAGTTTCTTTAAAATCATCCGCTATTTTGATTAAGTCGCCACGCCTTATGCGGGGCTCCCACGGCTTCCACAAAGTTAATAAACCGTTTTTCTCGCATAAATTTGTTGACTTTATTGTAGTCGAAAAGAAGTTGAACTTAATTTAACTTTTTCAAGAAAGTCCGCAAACTTCAACCAATAGCAGAAGACGTGTGGAAAATTTCAAATAAACAAAATACAAATTAGTTTCAACAAATATAATCGCGTATACTTGTTTAAATATTTAGCTTGGTAAAAGAAACAAAAAATATTTTCATTCACTATTAATAGGAAAAAATGCTTAAAAAGATGGTTTTCTCAACTCCATGTCTGAGTATTTCAGTTACTTTCTATGAAAAACTGCTGTTAAGTCAAAAAGATGAAATCCCTATGTGAGCGGGACAAACTTTATGGTTCGTACTTTCATGACAAACTTTATTAACTTTATTGACGCCGTGGGAGCCCCGCTTTACACTGTCAATAATGCTAGTAGCTCTTACACCCTATATTCTCTATATTCCCTTGTTAAATCATCAAAGACTTTACAAGTTTTCCGTTTCCTTTGGTTGGGAATAAGTGATCGAAATATTCTTTGATGAATGTATATGGGTTTGCTAATGGTCGATATTCGGCTCCAAAAATTTGTGATCATTTTTGCTTATTTGTGATCATTTTTGCCCAGTTTTGCTTAGAAGGTAGAAGATTTTTTTTTTTTGTCGAAAAACTTAAACAGAAGTGCGATAAAATGCACAAATTTAAATGTTTTTGCTTTTATATTACTACTTAACAGCAGAATGATTTGCTACTAAGTTTTGTTTTTTGAGATGCTTCTTGTGCTCAAATTACGCATGTAAGGCGAGGGGAATTTTTCGCCCCCTCTCCCTAGGTTTTGAAAACACCTTTTCGGGTGTAAAATTTCTCTTTTGGCACTTTTCATTGACAAAAACTGAATAAATTTGCCCTCCCCCATATATTTAAAAAAAACATTCCCCATCCTCCTAAGTTTTTATGAATTGATGCCACTGATTTTGTCATCGTACAGCGACATGTTAAGCCTTTTGGCAAATCAAAAATAACGTAGCTGGTAAGGTGATGAATGTTTCTCTGTGCACAATGCCATGTTAAAAGTGACCATATTCACCAATACAATACCATAATATCAAATCAGCAAAGAGATACCTGATATCAGACTGTAAAGAGATTCAAGTGATAAAATATAATATTAAAGTTCAATGAAATTTGCTTATTATTCTGTTCTTAATATGCTTTAACTCTATAATTCATACCAATAATTTCTATTCACGTAAATACATACATATAGCCCATAGTAGGCTGTAATGAGGTTATAGTAACCCCATTTAAAATGTTCTTGGTGAATTTATAAAGAATCACCCAGAAAAGCTTGCTCTATCTCAGAAAAGCTTTCTATATGTAAGATACCCATAATGTGTTTGGCCAGGCTTTAAGCAAAACCTACCACGAAACATTTTTTTTCCACGTAACAGTTATGAAAAATAAGAGATACTGCTTTTGTTTTGGGTTGGGCGATATATGGTCTGTCTATCTATTTCAGAAATTTAAATCAAAAATGTATCAAAAATTTGTTTATATTCATTTTTGTTCTGTTTTTACGAGTCAGAAAAACATATCGGGGGGGGGGGGGGGGTAGGTGCCCCCCCCCCCCCCGGGATACGGCCTTGCACATAGTCCATAGTATGCTGTAATGAGCTTACAGTGATCCCACTTAAAATGTTCTTGGGGAGTTTAAGGAGAATTACTGAAAACATATTCCTATATGTGTTGGTAGATAACCATAATCTATTTGGCCAGGCTTTAAGCAAAACCTACCACGAAACATTTTTTTTCCTCGTTACAATTATGAAAAATAAGAGATACTGCTTTTGTTTAGGGTTGGACGATATATGGTCTGTCTGACTTTAGCATTTAATGTGTTTTGATTTTGGATACTTAACTGTGCTGTGCGTTTTAAGTCACCGTACTTAATAAGCATATTTTTAACTCAATCTCTTCATTTGAAACATGTAATAGCTTTGCATCAATATTTATTAATTTTTTTTTATTTATTTATTTTTCGTCATTTATGATTCTAGAGAAGTTTTCGGAATAGTGCTTTACCTTCATTCATTATGATGATAGATGACTTTTATAATGAAAGAAAAGTCTCCAGGAAACAGCTTCATCTTTATGTATGATAATTAAGGTTTATTTATGTTAATAGAGATATTTCTGGAATAGTACTTAAAACTGATTTTTCTTTCCTTATGCTAACGTAAAGACAAAAATTCTTTTTGGCATTCAAGATCAGGGCCGGATTTAAAGCTTTGACGTTTCTAGGCCCAAGCGTTTTTGGCGCTCCATTTTTGCGAGATTTTCGGGGGTAGTGGAAACACTGAACAGAACGGAACTGATTAGCCAAAAGTAATGAAAGAGAGGCGATACCGAACTCTGCCATTCTTGGGAGACATCTGACAGTTTATAAGTAGCCACGGAAATCCTGTTTTTTTTTTGGTATCAGAATATATAATTATCATTGAAAAGCTATGTAATGGTCATCATGTTGTACCGATATCAAATACTGTGAGCTTCTTTAACCCAAGTTGTTAACCAATAGATATTAATAGTAAAAACAACAACAAGAAGCTCTTTGTCAATGGTTTTCCTCTCCTATATAATTTGTGTTTCGTAGCATAATGTCGTTTGAATTTGTCAATAATCCAGATATATAAAAAATCCCGCTAATCCTCGTCCGAATCGTCGCTGTCCGAAACACTAGAAACTGAAATTTTGAACACAATATACACATCAAAAGAAATTAAAAAACAGGTTTTTCAAATGAAAGCAGGGAGCAACGCTAAAACTTAAAACGAACAGAAAGCATTCCTTATATGACGATGACTGCCCCCTCCTGCGCCTCTCTTTCATTACTTTTGGCTAATCAGTTCCGTTCTGTTCAGTGTTTCCACTACCCCCGAAAATCTCGCAAAAACGAGCGCCAAAAACGCTTGGGTCTAGAAACATCAAAGCTTTAAACACATTCAAAACAAAGATTTAAATACATTCAAAACACAATATTAGGAGCATTTTTGGTGCCCTCCCCCTAGATTTTAAAAATTCCTTTTCGGGTGTAAAATTTTTTTTTTATTGAAAACATGACAAATTTGCCCCCCCCCCCTTAGATTTAAATACTTTTTGAGATGCTTCTTGTGCTCAAATTACGTATACAAGATCAGGGGAATTTTGTCCCCTCCCTCTAGACTTGAAAAACTCCTTTTCGGGTGCAAAATTTTTTTTGGTACTTTCATTGACAAAAATTTAACAAGTTTGCCCTCCCCCATAGATTTAAAACACATTTCCCCATTCTTGTAAATTTGTTTTAATTGACGCCACTGGTTTTGTCCCAAGAAAAAAACAACAACAAGAAGCTCTTTTTCAATGGTTGTTTCTCTCCTGTTTAATTTGTATTTCGTAGCATAATGTTGTTTGAATTTACACTTAACGGACTCAGCACCACTAATGAATTAATTTGGCCTAGTCTCACGCTTTTTCACAAAATGTTATCACTAAAATCGTATGTTTTACAACAAACAATGAAAATAAAATAAGGTTTTGCTGAAGAAAGATCGATCTTTCAGGTTTTAGACGTAATTCGATCACATAAGTAAAATTTCTTGAGTTGTATTAAAGATAAGGATGGCAAGGGAAAGGTGGACTTACTGAAATTAATCTGCGTAACAGAACTGTACAGGAATATGATAATTTGTTTCGCACTGTCCTGTAGTTTCGTCGATTGGGGGATTTGTCCTCCGCACCCCAAGATATTTTGCCCCTCCTCCCCCTATATTTTGAAAATACTATTTTTTATGGTATTTTATTTAAAAAATGGCCTTATAACATATTCTCATTAAAAAAAAAATGCCCTTCTCCGTAGATTTTAAAAACTACATTGTTGCTCCCCGCCCCAATTTCCATGAATTGACATCACTGCTGCCCTGTGAAATTGATGTTGTATAACAAAATACTCTTTATCATAAGCTACATCTTTCGTAAGAGGGTGGAATAGGAAAAAGGTTGTTTTCTATATACAAAAATGTATGCATTATTGTTCATTATTTCTCTGTGATTTCTTATTGCAAATGATGTGAGATAGGGTGGCTTAATTTATGGCGTTTCTTTTAGATCTCGTTTGTGTGCAATATGTCTTTGCAGGCTTGTGTCTTCTCTAATGAAGTTTAAAGGTGCTTACTTTGTCTTCCAGTTATATATATATATATATATTTTATCTGTTTTTGTTAATATTTATTTATGAGTTTAATACAGGTGTATATTTTGAATAAATGAGTATATGATCTACTTTCTTCATCGAAAATTTTTTTGCTAGAATAAATAGATGGTACTCACATGATGGTAAGATGGCCAACCTTACTGATTGTTATTGAAACAGAAGACTGACAGGATCGATACAAGATACTAGGGTATAAAGGAGTGCTGTTATTGATGTTAAAAGTAAAGATCACCATCTAGTAGTGTCTAGGGTTAATCCAAAGCTGAAATTTAGGAAGAGTAGCTACCTTCCGGAAAGCTATGACGTTGATAGACTCCAGGATGAGAATTTGAGAGACACTTTCCAGGAACAGTTGAATACTAAACTAGAGAGTTTGACAATGTAGAAGATAGGTGAAATAATTTTAGGAAAATAACTGTGAAGTTGCTGATGGTGGCTTAGGGAAGAGAGTTAAGAATGGAGCTAGGAATATTAGTGAAAAGGCTTTATGTTTAATAGAGAAGAGAAGGGGCTCATACAAGAATTATCTGTGTGATAAATCATATGAAAATAAGAGGAATGTAAAGAAAGTGGAGAAAGTATGAAAATATGAACTAAGGAGGTGTGAAGTGGAATCCATGGATAAAATTGCTGAAGATCTAGAATATTCAGCCAGACCGTTTAATAGTAAAATATTGTATTGACATGTTGAAAACTGAGTAGGAATAGTTAATCTGGACTTGTCTGAGTTAAAGATAAGAATGGGGCCACAGTTAGCGATGAGGAAAGAATTCTACATATTGTGGATTCCTATTCTTCCTATCCTATCTTTCATATTCTTCCTATTCAGGTGCTGATAGTGGGATAAATGAGTTTTTTTTTAATTTGGTGGTTGTGAATTTAAAGATAAATTACTGAAGATTATGAATACGATTTTTGAAAAAGGGAAAATACCTAGTGATTTTAGGGAACTTTGATTAAACCCCTTTATAAGAAAGATGGTAAAACTAAGTGTGTTAATTATAGATGCATCAGTTTGGTTTTTAGGAATAAAATTACTTAGTATGATGGTACTTCTTAGACTGAGAGATGCCGTAGACAAGGTTTTAATAAAAAAAAGTAGTGTGGTTTTGGGAAGGGAATCAGATGCGTTGATCAAATTTTCACTCCTAGATTAATAATTGAGAAGTGGCTGAGTCACCAGACCTTTCTAGTTCTCATTTTTATAGAATATTAACAACCGTTAGGTGCAGCCGACAGAAAAGCTTTCCTTGCGAGCGTCCTATCCTTGTATGGTATACCAGATAAATAGATTAAAGTAATTAGGTCTATGTATGAGAACAACATTGCTGTGGTTAAGGTAGGAAATGAGGTTTGTAGCTGGTTTCGTAATGAATCAGGAGTGT
The DNA here is from genome assembly GCA_029168905.1 of Artemia sp. Kazakhstan ARC1039. Classification (NCBI taxonomy): domain Eukaryota; kingdom Metazoa; phylum Arthropoda; class Branchiopoda; order Anostraca; family Artemiidae; genus Artemia; species Artemia sp. Kazakhstan ARC1039. Next base: position 16,477 of record JAQQPU010017414.1, read on the forward strand.
AGCAGGGTTACGCTCTGTCCGGACGTGAATCATTTAGACGAAATTTTGCCCAAAGGAACACATAAGTGCTACGGGAGGGCATGGAATCAAATAGAAAAGTAAAATTGTCCTAGATTTAGGTTATGCTGATTATTTGAACATCCTTGGTAAAAATATTAGCAAAATAAATTATTTTGGAGATCTTAAAAGCTGAGGGTGCAAGAACAGGCATGAAAATTAATGTAAAGAAGACTAAGTCGCTTAGACTTGGAATAAGTGATGGTGAAAAGGTAATGTTGGGCAACGAAAGGATCGATCAGGTAAATGGCTTCACTTACCTAGGTAGTATTATTAATAAAAATGGAAGATGCAGTGGCGATGATAAAAATAGAATAGCCAAGGCCCAGGATGCTTTTACACGGTTGAACATTTTTTGAAGAATAGGAAGATATGTCTGCGAACCAAGTTTAGAATAGAAGAAGCTACAGTGATGAAAACAGTCAAATATTGTCCTGAAACGTGGGCGGAGGAAAATTTATTAGATGCTTTCCAGAGAAATGGTCTACGGATTGTTTTGGGGGTATTTATTTAGCCTTGGCCCCCTCATAAGAAGACATGTTAAGAAAACAATTCTTACTTTAAAATATGTATAATGATCCTAGTTCTTATATTATCCAAGGGGAGAACCTTTATCATCAAGTCTTTCCTCTAAAAATCCTCAAAAGTGAAAAAGTTTCCAAGTATCACCACGTTTTTAATTCAATGCTTAAGTCTTTTGAAATGCCCGCTGTAAACTGCTGCCAAATAAGTTGTTTTATAGATAGCGTTTAGCACGTGTTTAACACGTGTGTCAAAAAACGTGTTTAAAGAAAAAGTAGTGGTATATTGAGATTATAGAAATTGTGAATTCTGTTATAAATCATGCCATTAACGTGGCATGATTTATAACCTAACCAAACCTAACCTAACCACTGCTATTAATATTTTGTATTTACGCCACTGCTATTCGCCCTTCGCCACTGCTATTCGCCTTTCGCCACTGCTATTCACCTTTCGCCACTGCTATTAATATTTTGTATTTACGCCACTGCTATTCGCCCTTCGCCACTGCTATTCGCCCTTCGCCACTACTATTTAAAAAAAAATAAAATAAAAAGACCAGCATGAACGCTATCTATAAAAGAACTTATTAGGCGGCAATTTCAAGCGGCAATTTAAAAAGACTTAAACATTGAATTGAAAACGTGGTGATATTTGGAAACTTTTTCTCTTTTGAAGATTTTTAGAGGAAAGACTTGATGATAAAGGTTCTCCCCTTGGATAATATAAGAACTAGGATCATTATACATATTTTAAAGTAAGAATTGTTTTCTTAACATGTCTCCTTATGAGGGGGCCAAGGCTAAATAAATACCGTTTTGGGTACCCGTCTAACCGACCATATTTGAAATAGTAAGCTGTACGAAAAATGTCGGTACTTATTTAGTAACCGGGCAACACGCAAGAAGTGAAGTTTGGTTACTGCTAATGGAATAAAACAAAGTATGATAAAAATATAATAGTTTAGAAACAAACTTGGACTATATATTTGCACATTAGGGGGGGGGGGGATAAAGCATAGCATATATTAAATACGCAACCTCTCCTAACCTAACCTAGGTACCTTTTTTGCCCCTTTAACCCCAAAAGACTAATGTTTAAATATTTTTCACAGAGTGAGCAATACCTCACTAGGCAGCGGAAACCTGTTTTTCAATAGGACCTTTGAGATTCTATATGCAGTTCTTCTTGCATGTTGCCCGGATACTAAATAAGTACCAAAATGTCGTTCTAACGCTCTTTCTAGGGCTATAGTGAAGGAAAGGCTGAGATAGCTAGGGAATATTTTGCGTTTGATGGATGACATATTGCTAAACATCGTCTGTTAAAGGGGCTCTTTGCGTCCAAACCCTACAATGCAAAATGTGACCTAAATTGTCCTAATGACATTAGCAATTAAATTGTCAATATCTTTCCTGTAGTCTGCTATCCAATTTAATGAAGATGTGACTGAAGTCAGTAGTTATTCATTGTGGTCTTCTTCTCTGTAAAAACTGACATGACCAGGATTCGAACCTGGGTTACTACGGCCACACCGTAGCGTCCTAACCACTAGACTATCACGTCTTATTTGTCAAAGTGAAAGATTAGAGATTTGCTGAAAAATGTGAAGTTTTGTTAGTTTGTTATAGTGCTTAGATGAT
>JAQQPU010017416.1:4064-18697 GCA_029168905.1 Artemia sp. Kazakhstan ARC1039
GTATAACATTTCCCCATTGAAATTTTACACCCTCCCCATGGAACATTCTCCCCGTGGAAAATACCCTCTCTCCGAAAAATGTTTCTTTACTTCTTAATAACGAAAACTATATGTAAATAATAGGCAAATATAATTGCATACAGCCCCCTCCCCCCGGGGGGCAGAAGGGGGGGGGGCATGTAATCTCCGGAGGCATTTTATTTTAGCTTTCAATCGGATGACTTTAGGAAAAGGGGGCGTGGGAGGGGAATAGTTGTGCTTCAATCTTTCTGGTCACTTAATAAGGGCACTGGAACTTTTAATTTCCATTCGAATGAACCCTTTCCCGATCTTGGAGGACCATTGGTTCGAAACGATTCTCCTGACACAAAAAAAAACATAATTCCACATTTTTCAAATGGGAGCTTGAAACCTCTACGGTAGGGTTTTCCGATACACAGAATCTGATGGTCCGATTTTCATTGAGATCAATTGATTTTTGGGGAGAGGTTCTCTCCTTTTTCAAAAATCCCACAAATATTCTCAGCCTCGTAGCTTTTAAGGGGTAAAATTAAACTTAATGAATTTTATATATTTGGAATCAGCATAAGAACTCAATTCTCTTGATCTATCTATTGCTATCAAAATGTTACTGTTTTGCCACTTACTACTGGTACAGTTACTATTGTTACCATTTTTTAGAGTTTTGGCTACTATTGGTCCAAGTCACTCCTCACTTACAGTTCGTAACCACAATCTTTTTTATATAGGTCTAAACTAAAGTTTACAGCCATGACCCCTCTCCCCTTCTTACCCTTCCAAAAACCTATACATCGTATAAATGTATGCTTAGTATGTGTTAGTAAGTATTTTTCTTAAGATTTAATTGAAATTTGTCATTAAGCTGATACCTCAAATATAATTTTATTCTTTTTTTCGGATTTTACACAATTCACCCCTCCCTAGCTTTCAAAATTTGTTTTCCTAACTAACAGACTTTACAGTAAGTTCAGTAACACCAAAACTTTATTTTATACCATGGATCTAAGGTCTAACGCGATAACATTAATCATTTTTACCCCCCCCCCCGCTCTTCCAGCAACTCGCATCCACGGGGAGGGTAAACACGGTTGTCCGCTCGGACCAAGAATATTTCATATAGGTTATTTCTGCAGACAGAAGAAAAAAGCAGGCTTTTGCGTAAACTTGAAATGCTTAGAGATAAATTGCGCCCCACTAAACAAAAATGGGAGGGCATGGGGCCAAAGGCCTCAGCTTCCATGCGTGTCTAATCTAGTCTGGCTTGACTAGTCAAAAAGACGTTCATCGAATTACAATAGCGCGCCAAAAGCAATGAGGTTTCCGAAAGATGGCGTTATTTATTAAGACCAGAAAAAGACTAAGAATGCGTCTACATCCTGCGTTTTCTGGAAAACTGGGAGACGGGTAGCAGTCTACATTTGCTAATGAACACTACTATCTATCTTTCATTTTAAAGTTCTCAGTTTTCTGATCATAAAATTTATCCTTCCAGATATAAATTCTGGGAAAGTCTCTTCATTTGACCATTTATGAGAGCTTTTGAAGCTTCTATCTTTCTTGGTAAACCCTGCGGCTTCCTTTTCAGATTTATTACCTGATAAAGCTCACAGAAAGCGGAAAACTCATCTTCAGTTCCTAGTTTTCGTCATTCTGGTCCATTTATTGGCGTCTTTTTGTGCTGTACCCAGAAACGGGAAACTTGAACAGTAGTAGCGGTCTATACTATCCAGATTACACGATTATATTTCCCAAACAAAAAGACAGTTTGGAACCCTGCCAACACCAAAAGCCAGACATTCGACTTATAATGATCTGTAATAATCAAGAGACAAGACAAGACAGTGATGATGCTCAAGTCGAAAATAGATAAATAATAATGCTACTCGAGGCAAACGATGTCCAATAGGTGTATAGAAGCAAATTTAAAAATATTAGGATGTTAAACGATGGGACTAGATAAGATAATCTATTTTCCATGTTTACTTTACTATCATGAATATTCCCTCCAGTACAAAAAATTGCAAGTAGATACGATAATCAAGTATATATCTTGTTCATAAAATCAAAACAAAACAGTTTGAATTACGTCAATATAGTCAAGAATAAAATAAGGAATTTTTGAACTTCCTCCACTTAAAGTAAATAGATTTTGGCACAGGGACACTGTCACTTCCTATAATAATTTTGATGCAGGTTTGCTGAACTCAAGACGTGATTTTGAATGACCTCATCACTCAAATCTATACAATAACCCGTTCAATATTTCTGATATCCTCCGAAGCCAATTACCATCACTACCCCCTCCAAATGCATCCAGCCTGCTTTATATTATACTGCAACTTCCCGCCATTTCTTGTCCTAGATGGAAAATATTGGCCCTAAAAGATCAAAACAACATAGGACCAAATCTATGCGATGAGCAGTTTTTGGTCTTCTTGCTTGTAAGTTTCGAGATAGCCTACATAGAAATAAAAATAGCCTACCAATTTTGAAGCTTAAATAATAAATTATTGAAATAAGTTACTCAGTCCTTTCCATTCTAACGAACTCTTCCTGACCCCTTCAACAACCCCAAACCCCTTCAATTGCAAGATAGGGTTACACGTGCTTAACCCCTCTATTAGGACCCACTCCAGCCCTTCATGGTCATGACTTTTGACATGCCCCTGCCCTTTCCCACCGTTTCCAGCTACAAAAAGGAAAATATTAATCCCAGAAGGCAAAAATTTCATAAGGCGAAAACCCCAACATGGCAAAAGTTTTCCATGCAAAAAAAAAGAAAAAAGAGACTTGGAGATGATAAGGATAATAGTATCACTAGATAAGCAATTCAAGTGCATAAACAACTGATAAATAATCTCTGAGCCCCTCCTTAATCTTTCCCTTTTATAGAAGGTAAAACCCGTTCTAATTGATTAAAAAGAGCGTTATATGTTGTTGCACCTCCCTCCAAGAAACTCGAACCCTCTCCAGCCACAGAGGTCTCACATGCCAAGTTACATCTCAGTTCGTCTATTCCTTTAAGAACGTATATCAAAGGAACACACAACATCCTTTATGATAAATTAAATAAAAAAACTTTCCGAAAAATAAGTTTTTCAAAGAAAATTAAAGGCCATTTTAAACTTAAGCTCAGCAGATACAAATACCGCAAAAAACATACAACAAGTAATAATATAAATGAATAAATATATCTTAAAGCGAGCAATGCTTTGATTGAATATGAAAATCAAACTTAAAACAAAACACATATTTTGCTATTGAAGTGTAAATGAAACTTAAAACGAACAGACATTAAATAAACAATCAATGCAAAGAAACACAATATATATTAATTTAAATTAATAAATAAATCTTGAAACGAGTGAAACTTAAATTGAATATGCAAATCAAGCTTGAAACGAACAAAAATCACTACAAAGAAGAGTTTGGGTATCGCTTCCTTTTCTCACTGTAAAAGTCTAAGACCTACAGCGTCATTGGCGCTTTACTGAAAACCAATTTTATTTCAAATATTTCATTTTGTACTTAATATTGAAAATAAACATTAAAATTATAGTAAACTGTTGAACTTTCAGCAAATAATATCATTATATATTAAATTTTCAGTTTAATTTATTAGTTATTCCTAAAATTGTTCAAGGGTATGGATACTGCCCCCTTCCTTAACTGTAAATAAAAACCAAAAGCCTACTGCGTCATTGGCACTTAACTGAAAACGAATTATATTACAAATATTTTCTTTTCCAGTTCTTACAGCATTGAAAATAAAAATAAAAATACAGTGAAATAAATTCTCGAACTGATGGATCTTTCAACAATTAATATCATTATACATCAAATATTCAATTTGATGTTGTTTATACTTTCCTAGACTGTTCAAGACACATATAGTTTTCAGCTCTCTATGAAGTTTATACAAGCATCTCTTTCATAAAAACCAATACATGCCTTTATGGCAAATCTTAGAACACCTTCCCCCGGGCCCTGGGGGGTTGTATTGACAGCGGTTTTTCATATCCGACATTTGAAATATTTTTAACAAAATATCTATCGCAAAATTTTCATTATATGGGTTTGGAAAAAGAAGGCATGGGGGGAAGGCTAGTTGCCCTCGGACCCCTTTTGACTATTAAAACGTGAGCTCGAACCTTCAATTTCCAATAAAATCAGCCGTCTCTGAAGTTTATACGAGCATCCCTTTCATAAGAACGATATATGCCCCAGGGCATAACTTAAAATACCTGCCCCCAAGCCCTGGGGGTTGTGTCGACACCTTACTTTTTGTTATCTGACTTTTGAACAATTTTTAACTTAATGACTATCTCAAAATTTTTATCGGATCCATTTGGGGAAAAAGGGGCGTAGAAGGAGGGGGGCTAGTTGCCCTCCAATCTCTTCATTCTCAAAAACTAAACTAGAACTTTCAATTTCCAATTAAATGAGCCCTCTGTGAAGTCTATACGAGCCCCCCTTTAATAAGGACCATATATGCCCCAGGGCATAACTTACAATACCTGCCCCCAGGCCCTGGGGGTTGTGTCCACCCCGGAATTTTCGTTATATGGTTTATGAAATATTTTTAAAAAAAATGTCTATCAACCGGAGTTTTTGTTATATGATCTTTGAACTATTTTTCAACAAAATAGCTATCTCAAAATTTTTATCAGATGCATTTGGGGAAAAAGGGCGCGGGGGGGAATATGGTTACCCTCCGATATCTTTTGACGCTTAAAAATTGAACTAGAACTTTCAATTTCCAATCAAAAGAGCACTCTCTGAAGTTCATACAAGAATTCCTTCTATAAGAACCATACATGCCCCCCGGGCATAACTTATAACCCTTGCCCTGAAGACTGTGGGGGGAGTGTCAACTTTCAACTAAGTTGAAGAAAATAGCTATCTCAAAATTTTGATTGGATCTGTTTCGGGAAATGGTGGGCGTGGAAGGAGTGTTAGTTGCCTTTCAATCACTTTCGACTATTAAAAAGGGCACTAGCCATTTAAATTTCCAATCGAATGAGCCCTTTTGAAGTTTCTGCGACAACTCTTTCTATAAAAACCTTATGCCCCCAGGGCATAACTTACAACGCCTACCCCCCGGGCCCTGTGTTGTTGTGTTGACACCGAAGTTTAAGTTATCTAATTTTCGAACAATTTTCAAAAAACTGGCTGTCTCAAAATTTGTAGCGGATTGGTTTGGGGAAAAAGGGTGGGGGTGGGGTTCTTATGGTTCTTATCCTTTCATAAGAACCATATAACCAAAATTCAATTTCCAATCAAAGGAGCCCTCATGAAGCTTATACAAGCATCCCTTTCACAAGAACCATACATGCCTTTAGGACAAAACTTAAAAACACTTTCCCCCGGGCCCTGGGGGCAGGGCCATCCCGAAGGGGAGGGGGTGGGGAGGGGCGCGCCGCCCCACCAACATTTTTGGCATTCGGTACAATTTTCACCGAAGACACAAATTTTTGCAAAATTGCCCGAAATTTAGCAAAACTCTTGATATCTGGAGAAAATTCGGCATAAATCAGATAGCGATTCTGTAAAATTTACGAAGATCGCCCCTCAAATGAAATGAGTCTCGGGACGCCCCTGACTGGGGGGTTGTATTGACACCTGAGTTTTTCTTATCCGAACTTTGAACTATTTTTAACAAAATATATATCTCAAAATTTTCATCAGATGGGTTTAGAAAAAGAAGGCATACAGAGGGGAAGGGGGCTAGTTGCCCTCGGATCTCTTTTGATCATTAAAGTGAGCTCGAACTTTCGATTTCCAATCAAATGAGCCCTCTCTGAAATTTATACGAGCATCCCTTTCATAAGAACCATATATGCCCCAGGGAATAAATTACAACGGCTACCCCAGGGCCTTGGGGGGTTGTGTTGACACCTGAGGTTTTGTTATCTGACTTTTGGACAATTTTTAACTTAATAATTTTCTCAAAATTTTTATCGGATGCATTTGGGGAAAAGGGGGCTCAATAAAATGAACCCTCTCTGAAGATTATACGAGCATCCCTTTCATAAGAACCATATATGCCCCCTGGGATAACTTACAAGCCTGCCCTCGGGCCCCGGGGGGCTGTTTCCGCCCCGGAATTTTCATTATATATTCTTTGAACTATATTTTAAAAATGGCTATCTCTAAGTTCTTATCGGATGGGTTTGAGGAAAAAGGGCGTAGAGGGGGGGGGTAGGTTCCCTCCAATCTCTTTTGACTCTTAAAAAGTGAACTGGAAATTTCAATTTCCATTCAAATGAGCCCTCTTTGAAGTTTATACGAGCATCCCTTCCATAAGAACCATAAATGCCCCCAGGGCGTAACTTACAACGACTGCCCCCGGGCCCTGGGGGGTTGTTTCGACACCGGAGTTTTTAATATATGATCTTTGAACTATTTTTAACAAAATAGCTATCTCAAAATTTTTATCAGATGCATTTGGGAAAAAGGGCGGGGGGGGATGGTCACCCTCCGATATCTTTTGACGCTTAAAAAGTGAACTAGAACTTTCTATTTCCAATCAGATGAACCCTCTCTGAAATTTATACGAGCATTCCTTCCACAAGAACCATATATGTCCCCAGGGCATAACTTATAACCCTTGCCCTGAAGATTGTGGGGGGAGTGTCCTACTCGAATATATAATTTCCAGAACTTTCAACTACGTTGAACAAAATGGCTATCTAAAAATTTTTGATTGGATGTGTTTGGGAAAATGGTGGGCGTGGAAAGGGTGTTAGTTGCCTTCCAATCACTGTCGATTATTAAAAAGGGCACTAGCCATTTAAATTTCCAATCGAATGAACCCTTTTTGAAGTTTCTACGACCACACTTTCAATTAGAACCTTATATGTCCCCAGGGTATAACTTACAAACCTTGCCCCGAGGGCTGCGGGAGGGGGGGGGTGTCATCCTCAAAGACCTAATTTCCTGTATTTTCAACTATGTTGAACAAAATGGCTATCTCAAAATTTTGATTGGATGTGTTTAGGGAAAACGTGGGTGTGAAGGGGGTTAGTTGCCCTCGAATTACTTTCGACTATTAAAAAAGGCACTAGCCCTTTGAATTTTCAATCGAATGAGTCCTTTTTCAAGTTTCTATGACAAGGCCTTCTATAAAAACCTTATATGCCCCCAGGGCATAACTTGCAACCCGGACCCTGAGGACTGTGGGGGAGTATCCTCCTCAAAACATAATTTCTATCTGGAAATCAACTATGTAGAACAAAATGGCTATCTCAAAATATTGATTGGATGTGTCTGGGGAAATGGGGGGCGTGGAAGGGGTGTTAGTTGCCTTCCAATCACTTTGATCCTTAAAAAGGGCACTAGAACTTTCGATTTCCAATCGAATGAGCCCCCTTTGAAGTTTATACGGTGACCCCTTTCATATGAAGTGCCTCTGGGAAAAAAAAATAATAATAAAAAAAACATTGGAGCTGAATGGCCTTTACTATAGGCAACGCTATAGCGTTGCCTGGCCTCTGTGATAGATTTCTTTTCCGTTTTGAACATCATATTTAGTTATCCTAAATACGGGGAAAGTGCGCCTCGCCCCTGATCAACCACCCAGTCTTTACACTCCATCTTTTATCAATATTGATAATTTATTATTTCCTATTAGAAATTACCCTTTCTACTGTAAAAGGGGTCAACATATTTTTCACCACTCGTATTGCATGTTTATTCCAAACATGTTCCTTCAAATAAACAGAGGTTTTGGGGCAGATTTACCCTCTATATTGAATTTAGCGACCTCTCATATAGTTAAAAAACTGGATAGGAAATAGAGGTTTTGAGGCTTAAGCCACCCCCTCTACCCTAAAAAAAGATCCAGTGACCCTTCACACAAATAAAGCACGCCAGATAAATAAATAATTCACCAGACTCAGTCAGGGCTAAGCCCACAAGGGCCCATTTCATCCATGCTATATAAACGTTGGTACCACTGCGCAAATGATTTATAATAACCATTCATTTCTTACTGGCTCAATATCTTATAGGCAACGCTTTAGCATCGACTTAATAAAGAGCGTTGTTTCTGCATGACTTTTTTTTCAGGGTTAATGCAAACAACGGATGGTGGCAAAAAGGAAGGGATCGTTCGATCGCAAATTCTCAGTACCCTTTTTAATGATCAATACCAACAACAAAGATCACCTCAGGGACGACACGACACATTCAGCCCTAGGGATGAGAACCACAAATTATGAAGTTACACGCCTTGGTGTGCTTGCACAACCTGACGTAGTTCGTACAGTAGGTCCCGCTGGCTGTGGTAGCCTCGTTCCTTCGCATCTTATACCCCAGAAGCTCGGCACTTAGAAGTAGTTCGGTATTGCTATCGTGCGTCCAGGCCCCTATTTCACATTACCACCAAAGTTATAGAACACAAAAGGAACTAGTATGCTTGTGGACGCTTCTTTTGTTCTTACATATGATGAGAATTCGAGCACATTTATTTTAGAAATTACTAGAACTCAATTTTTGATTGAAACTCCAATTTCAGCCTGCTTGTCATCTTAATTGACAAGCTAATGCTGCATTAGTTCAAAAGAAGCAGATTTGTTGTCTTCCCTACATATATCTCTGGATCGTGGTTTCTCAACTAGGTTTCCTCAGAAACTGAAGGTTCCGCAAAAGACCCTTCAGGTTTCACCAAAAGCCTGAGCTAACATGAACTAAAATGGGAAAACATGAAAAAAGTAACTGTTTTATCCAAGGGTTCCATGAAACATGTAGTTTATTTTAAGGACTGCTCAACAGTAAAGTTTAAAAAACACTGCTTTAAATGTGCGCACACGGCCGGATGATCCACCTCGTTTTTTTTTTCTTCTTTTTTTTTGTCTGAACATTTAAACCAGAAATTGGTCTTGTCCATTTAATTTGTAAAAAGAGATAAAAATGATTGTAGTTAAGAAAGTTAAAAAATACCTTCATCTCCATTTCTGCATCTTTCTCTTCCTTCCTTGGAATCATATAACCCTGATCACCCTTGTAATTTTTCCTCTCTTCAGGATTTTCATCCATCTTGGACTCACGATTAACCTTAAAAAATAAAATTTTCATTTAGAAACTCTCGAAAATAGCTTTATTTTTAGCCTTTTTTTTTAAATCCAGGTGTCACACACTATCTGTAGTGAGTGTACATAGCTTTCTGCTACTGGTCTTGTCTTCAACCCATCCTTCATGTTTATACTGCCTTTTTTTCCGCCTCAAGTTCCTCATGCCTCGTCAGGGTGCAAGAAGCAATCTTGTGTGTAATTGGGTGTGTATACAAGAATCTTCCCAGGGTTGAAGGGGGCTGTAGGCACAAACTTGAAAAACACTAAAAAACTGGTGAATAATTTGAATCATATAAAACAAATTTTGATTTATTTAGAGAATGTTATGGTGGACTACTTTGGACTTGTGCAAACTTTTACTCTCACTTTTCACATTAAAACAGTCTTTGGTTTCTTAAAAAATAAGCTGACAAATAGATTAACTCATAGGGCAACACAGTTTGAGCCATTAAGAGATGGGGGGGGGGTAGAGAACATCATACTTGGAATCATTCCAAGTAAGTGAATCATCGTTGACTTCAAGTAAGAGGTCATTTTCGATAAAAATAAATTTTAAAATGTGTGCATGCTACATCTACAGTATGTAGCGTTTCTATGCAGGTTATTGCACTGAGTACATTCTCGACAATCCAAACCTTCCCCTCCCTACCCCTTCCTAAATGCCAGGATGCGACCGTAGGCTGAACAATAAGTTAGCCAATTTTTTTTATTATTTATTATCTAGTTAGTATTACTAACCAACTGTTGATAAAAATAAGTATGAAAAGAATTTAAACCAAAACATCAGCAAACTTAAGTGTTTAACCTAGGGCCGTTAAATTTAGGCATTGGGAAAGGGGGTGGGTGAGAATTAAATTATACTGGAAGCACCTATAAAAATCGGATAAAGATATATTCCGAATGTAATTGGAGGTTTAAAGGTGGGAAAATAGGTTTCCAAATTAATATAAAGACCGCTACCAAGTTGTTCAGAGTAGGAAGAAACAAGAGCCAAGACGCAACGTTAGATGACTAGAAAATTGACCGAATGATTAATTTCACATAGGTACCGCTACAAGTCGATGAAAAAGCAATTTCCCGTTTTTGCAGAGGAAAAACAAAATTGGAAGGATAGAAAGATAATTTTTTTACGAGGAGCTAGGAGCAACGGCGATGACAGTGTTCGAGTATTACTCTGAATCATGGTCACTCCCAGCTTCATTCCTCCTAATGCCTAAAAATATAATAAATAATATAATATATATTCAAATAAATAATATATTATATTTATCTGAATATATATTTACTGTATATTATATTATTATGTAATATAATTATATTATATATAATTTTATATATTATATTATATGTTATATTTTATATAATTGTTATTATATAATTATATAATAATAATTATGTTATTATTATATATTATATTTTATTTGAATATATGTAATATTATATTTATTATATTCTAATAAATAATATATTCAAAGGTCTGCTGATTTTGTTAGTTTGTATTCTTTCTGGATATAAACCTAGCCTATATCCAAAAGTTTGCTGATTTTGTTGTCTTACATTTTTGTGGACTTATTTCCCATCAATAGCTCATTCACAATGCCAATTAAAAAAGAAAAAAGAGCCAGTCAAAAAATAAACTACGGTCAGGTCTATGAAAGACTAACAGAAACTACTGTTGTTCCTCAAATGCATCCGATAAAATTTTTAGATACTCATTTTGTTCAAAATTGTCCAAGGTTATATAACTAGGTTTCTCGGAATGAACCTCCCTCCTCCACATCCCAGGAGCAGGGGTTGTAAGTTATGCAAGTTTCCCATTGTTAACATTTAAGGTTTTTATCGAAGGGATGGTTTTAAAAACTTCGGAGGAGGCTCATTCGGCTTGGAACCAAAGTTGTGGTTCCTTTTTTAAAAGTCAGAATTTATCGGCCAGCCCCCCCCCCTACACCCTTTCCTCCAAATTGCTTCCGATAAAGATTTTGAGTCAGCCATTTTGTTAAAAACAGTTCAAAGGTCAAATAACTATTCCTCCAGGGCTGACCTCCAATTCTCCGGGGCAAGGGCTATCAGTTATGCAATTTAACCATTTTTAACATGTAAAGATTTTTATTGGAAAAGATGGTATGTTTGATCCTGAATCTAAATAAAAATTTAAGAGTATTAAGGTGAAAATTTAATGAATTCTTGAGAGGGGTGATGAACACAATCAAAACACACTGTGCTTTCTGGTTGTGAAAAAGGGAATATCAGCAATACCTAAAGAACGACTTAGGGTAATAAGTTGGGATTTCAGGGTATGTAGAGGAGGAAAAAGAGGGCAACAAGCCCCCCTCCCTCTCCTTACCCTTTTTAGGTTTCCCTGTGCTTAATACTGATCAAAATTTTGGAATTGTCATTTTGTCCAAACTAGTCAAAAGGTCTAACATTTATACTTCCAGAAATGCCATGCAACCCCCCCCCCCCCAGTCCCAGGCCAACTTTTATCGATGCTCCTTCCTAAAATAATTCTGTATCCACCCCTGAAGTTGGGTTCTGCCAAGATCTACAGATTTGCAATGGTGGATACCAAAAACCTATCCTCCCTACGTGGATTTTACAATGGCCAGGTAAAATATACCTCTTTCATAGTAGGACAAAGCAATCCCTCGAACTGAAACACCTTATATTTCTGAATCATATTTTTAGACATTAAAAAATTAACTGAATAGCAAAAGAAAAAGAAATTCAAACTCACAAACCAATATCCAGCTCTCAAATTTATTCGTACTTTCGCTGCTCGCTGCCCAAATTCAACTGAACTTTCAAATAAAATTGTTTATGTCGAGGATATACACATACACTTCATAAAATGATATAGTTTTGTGAATACGATACTTCTGCTAACGTAGGAAAAACGGTCGATATTTCAGTGCTATTTGTCTAGCTGAAAAATATGCGAATATAAAGAGAAGTGATGCAAATAGTACGTCATGTAAAGTAAATGTCTATAAAAGTGAATGAAAAAGAAAAGTAACTGCAAAAATAAGACAAAACAATGCCAAAGAAAGATAGGATAGGAATTCCAAAAGTTCAGTTTTATTACAGCAACGCCATAAGTGTTTGGCATTAGGCACTTATCGGTTATACTAAAAAACACTTGAGAATTTCGATCGCGAATGATACAAACATGACACAAAAAAACTGGTCAAGCAACTTCTTTATACTAGAGAATTAGCGGTACTTTTGTAGAAAGTGGTGAGCGCGCGAAAAGGGAAGTTTCGTTAAGGCTAATGAAATAAAACAAAATAGGATGAGAATATATTAGTTCAGAAACAAATTTGGGCTATATATTTGCACATTAGGGGGGGGGGGGGTTAAATCATAGCATATATTAAATGCGTAACCTAACCTAATCAACCAAACTTAGGTACCTTGAAGTCCACCTAAACCCCAAAAACTAAAGTTTAAATATACTTACTGGAGTGAAACACCCTTTGTAACACCTATCCTTATGCAGCGTCTCGTATAAGTGCCGGGTTTTATCCTATCTGATCTTCAATACATTTGTCGCGCGCTTACCGCTTTCTACAAAAGTACCGAATTAGCTTTGGCTGGTTTGGAAAATAAATTGTTGCTATATTTTATTTAAGTATTTAGTTGGTATTTTGGTTAGGTTAGAATAGGTTTGTTTGGGTTAAGTATTTAATATTAATGCTAAGCTTTACCCCACTCTCCCTTATGTGCAAATACATAACGCAAATGTGTTTCTAAACTATTATATTTTCATCATAATTTTGTTTTATTTCATTAGCATTAACCAAACTTCACTTTTTGAGTGTTTATTATATAACTGATAAGTACGGGTTTCGGTGATTTACCCCCGAGAAAATTTTCCCCTGAGATTTCCCCCCGGAAACTTCCCCCCGCAAGAGATTCCCCCGGTGATTTCCCCCTAGGAGATTCCACCCCCTACGAGATGTCCTCCCGTCATTTCTCCCTACGGGGGAAAATTTCCGGAGGGAAATTACCGCGGGGAAATCTCCGGGGGGGAATTTTCTCGGGGGGAAATCTACTAGACCCCAATAAGTACCTGGTATTATTTAGAAATACCTATATTTTCGAATTCAGTTAAATAAAGATTAAAAAATCAAATAAAAATTTCTAGCGTTGGCCGTTATTTAGCAATGTGGCACTTATTCCAAAACACTCAAGAAGTTCGATCTGTGTGATCTGAGAAAAAACTGGTTTGTCTTTAGCATTCGGTTATAATTAGCCTAGTCTCAGTGAGAATTAAATATAAAAAAAACAAGTTTTTTAACTGAAAGTAAGGAACGACGTTAAAACTTAAAACGAACAAAAATTATTCCGTATATGAAAGGGGCTGTCCCCTCCTCAACGCCTCGCTCTTTACGCTGAAGTTTTTATTGTTTTAAAAAAAGAGTTGTGAGAAAGTCAAACTTTAGCGTAAAGAGCGAGGCGTTGAGGAGTTGAGGATAGGACAGCCCCTTTCATATGCGGAATAATTTCTGTTCGTTTTAAGTTTTAACGTCGTTCCTTACTTTCAGTTAAAAAAACTTGTTTTTTATTTATTTAATTTTTGAACGTTTTTGAATTAATGCAGGTTTTGATTTTGGCTCACCGTACATGAATAATTAAAACAAAATTTGCATATTAATTTTACTTTTATTTGGTTAAATGGCTTTCTCGAAACATGTTTAATTTTATTTACGAACGTTTTTATTAGTAATTAATAAAAAAAACTCTTTCCACAAAATAAGTTTTTCAAAGAAAAGTAAAGAACTCCATTTAACAAAAAAATGAGCAAAAATAAAATCAAATAATCTACCAAGTGTGAAACTACGACATAAATGAAATAAATGAGATAAATAAATGAAACCCAAAACAAAAAAAAATTACAATAATTAACCAAGTCAAACTCAAAACGAGCAGAAATTAACATAAGTTGGGCGCAAAACCCCTATGCCTTCCAAGTCCAGAACAAAATTTACACTTTAATGAAAAAATATAAATGTGATTACTTTTATAACTTTAATAAATCAAATAATATTAACATTTTAATTGCTAAATTTCAGTATATGTACATTAAACTGACAATGCACATTCATTTGTATTTTTCAGTAAAGTACAAATTTTGTTCTGGACTTGGGAAGGCATAGGGGTTTTGCGCCCAACTTATGTTAATTTCTGCTCGTTTTGAGTTTGACTTTGTTAATTATAGTAATTTCTGTATGTTTTGGGTTTCATTTATTTATCGATGCTGATTTGTGGTAGTTTCACACTTGGTAGATTATTTGATTTTATTTTTGCTCATTTTTTGTTAAATGGAGTTCTTTACTTTTCTTTGAAAAACTTATTTTGTGGAAAAAGTTTTTTTTATTTAATTTCTCTTCGTTTTATATTGACATAGTCTTTTTAGGGAAAAAGAAAATAATACTTTAAATCTTTTTGTTTTTTAAGACTTTGTAGTTTGGCCTGCTATTTGTATGCTGGGGAAAATTTTCAATAATTGTTAACAGCATACACCCTTTTAAAAATCTG
>JAQQPU010017417.1:0-11193 GCA_029168905.1 Artemia sp. Kazakhstan ARC1039
CCTTAGGCTCTGGTGGTTTGTATCAACCTCCAAAGCCTTGTTATATGATACTTGGACTATTTTGAATAAAAGGACTGTCTCAAAATATCTGTTGGATACATCTCAGGAAAACACGACGTGTGTGTGTGGGGGGGGGGGGGAGATAATGAATTCGTGTTTAATTGTTTATTTCTTCCCCAGGGGTGATAGTATCAACCCAGTGGTCCTAGAATATCGGGAGAGGGCTTATTCAAATGAAAATTAAAAGTTCTAGGGCCCTTTCTAAGAGACCAAAAATTGGAGCGCAACTAGGCCTCCTCCCGCGCCCCTTTTTTCTCAAAATCGTCCGATCAAAATTTTTAGATAGCCATTTTGTTCAGCATAGTTGAAAGGTCGAATAACTATGCCTTTGGATATATCATGACCTCCCACAGCCCCTGGGGAAAGGTCTAAATTACAAAATTTGCCCATTGTTTATATATAGTATTTGTTATTGGGAAGTAAGCATACATTTTTTGGAGGGGGGGGGGGGGGGCAAATTCTCTGCTGGTGGGATTTTCCACGGGGATAATTTTCCACGGGGAGGGAAGTTTTCAGGGAGGAAATTTTTCAGATGAAACTTTACACTGGGAGAATTTGCAAGAATTCCTATACGAAACTTGTCTTATGTCTTGCATTCTACTTGCCCACTCAATTTTACATGTGGAGATGTTAAGGGTAATTGTCCGGGGTAAATTTTCCCCAGGATTGAATTGTCTAGAGAATAAATCCATGGGAAGGAAGGATTTTTCCGCGGAGGTGCAGCCAGATTTCCTTGCATTATTTAAAAAACGATCAGAAATTAAATAAAAACATCAAGTTTTTTCAACTGAAAGCAAGGGGCAACATTAAAACTTAAAACGAAAAGAAATTATTGCGTATATAGGGGGGTTGCTCTGCCTCAGCACATTGCTCTTTACGCCAAAGTTTTAATTATGTCCCAATTCTTTAAGAACGACTCCTGAAACACTATGTTTGTTTAATTAGAACAATTAGAAAATTTTTTAAAAAAGTACTAAAAAACTAATTAGAACAATCAGAAAATTTTTTAAAAAAGTACTAAAAAACTAGCATAAAGAGCGAGGTGTTGAGGAAGAGCAACCCTCCTCATATACGCAATAATTTTTGTTCGTTTTAAGTTTTAACGTTGGTCCCTACTTTCAGTTGAAAAAAAAAAATTTCAACACCATCGGGTCTTTAAGTTGCATAACTGAGTGTCCTCCAAGTTTCTGGGATGAGGCACAAGTCCAAAAGCGTTTTAGATTTGATGTGCTAGCTGTTGCCATAGCCTTCTCATGCTATTTAAATAGCTTTTTGGATAGATTTCTGACTTGAATTCATGCCTTGGCATGTTTGTGTAATGATTCTTGTTGAGTATATTCTACTTATTTAGTCTTCAATACTTTTTAATTTTATTTTTTTGGTCATAAATGATAGCATTTTGGGGTTTAAAGCCTATCTTATTCCAGCATGGACGCATGGAAGAGGGGGGCAAAGGGGGGCAGCTGCCCCCCCTAGAACTTCAAATTTAAACTAGATATGGCTGAAAAGGCAGATCGTTGAAAAAGCAGTTGAAAAAAGGTAGTTGGCCAAAAAAGCAGTTGATAATAGGTAGATGGTTAAAAAAGCTGGAAATAAACAGCTGGAATGACAGAATAAAAGTCAAACAAGAAGCAATTATCCATAATATCTTGAAAAGATTTAGCTGTAATCGAAGAAGATTTCATAGGTGTGATAGAACTTGCTGGCAATGTAAAGTTTTGTGAACTGCCAATACAACTTCAGCCCCCAGCCCTTCATCACGGAATCGGCTGCCCCCTCCTAGAGAAGAAGCTACGTACGCCCATGTACTCCGGTATTTTCTTTGAGATCTCTAGTAGTAATTTCTTTATCATATTCCAAGACTTATCAACATCATTCTCAGTGATAAATGACTAATCGTTCCTTGCCAACTCTTGCCTGATTTGATGGTAATCTTTATATTAAGGTTTGGTAAAAACCGATTTTCAGTGAAAAGTCTAAGCGAACATTGTATAGTAGCATGATTGTTTGCGCCAAAGGGTGATAGTGGGGCAACAAAAGGTATGTTTAATAGCACTTTATGGTTGCATACTGTTACAAGGCCCATCAATGATGGTGATTGGACATCCTGGTACCTGGCGGTCCTGGTGGTTGGCCAATGATGGTGGTCTGACATCCTGTCAGAAAGTTTACATGTTGGTAAAGTACGTAGTTGGCTAGACACACAAGAAATGGTTCAACTGATTTCTGTCAAGAATAACTAAAGCCATCTCTCTGCTGAGTGGAAGATTAAAATCCCCAACTTTTCAGTTTGTCTTCAATCTTTTAGTCGGGGCTGATAAAAAAAATTCCCAAGTCCAGCTTGTTGTAGTCTTGACTGGTCGAAAATTTTCTTAGTCCTGGTCAATTATAAACAAGACTATTGCTCTGTTTTGAGAGAAAAACATTCCAAGTCTAGCTTGTTTTGGTCTTGACTGGTCGAAACTCTGGTCAATTATAAACAAGACTTTTACTCTGTTTTGGGAGAAACCCGCATTTTTTTTTCGATTTCTTGTGCATTGTGGTTCCCTTGGTCCAAGGATCATTGGCAATTGCATGTTCTATGCGAATCCGATGTTATCTGATTTCTAGGAGGTTTGCTGTCAGATAATAGAAAGTTTCGTTTTTCTCATTTTTCACACTATTCACTTGACTAAAAAAGTAAACTGTTTTCTGGGAAATTGTTGAATTTTTAAAACAGCTGGATGGATTTCTTTCTCCTTTTCTTTGTTTTTAAATCGAAAATAATTAATTTTTATCTGTTACCGTTTCTGAGCTACAAACTGCCGATCGCAAGAGAAAATAATTGAATAAAAAAGTAGCAGAGTGTTTCTGCCAGAAAAATATCGGATTGAAAATATGAAAATCTTTACAAAAAACTGTGAATTTTTTGCCTTGGCTAAGACTATAGAAAAAGTCCAAAGATAGGCCTCCAACTTTATACAGTGAGTTTTTGTCTACTCACAGTAAAGGCATAGGTGTGAACCAAGAGATGTTAGTTGAGAGGTGCCTCAGACTTTTTTTTTCTACGCCAAGATTAGAGTTACAATTTCTTCATCTATTCCGGTAATCTTACTTTATATATTTATAGCCTATAAACTAGAGATTTTTCAGAAATGATGACGAATCTTTTCCCATCTGAGGTTTCGCCAATGATTTGGATTGAAAAATGTAATTGGAAAAACCCAGTTAGGTAAAATCTTAGTGCTTTGATTCAGCAGAATACGAAACCTGAGCAGAATCATGGAAGATCTTGGTATATTGAATAGACTAAAAACGGACTATAAATGTGCTCAAAACTAAATGGCGTGTATCACATTTTCATACTTCTGAAGGTTAGTTGAAGTATATGAAGCATACATTTATGGGAAAAATTTATCTTTTTCATGGAATTCTAGATACAAATCGCTTTTTGCCATGCATTAATGGTCGTCATCACAACCAGACAATCTTGCTACTATTAAAACTTGTGGAAGCGTTAAACCACCTCAGACGATGCTCCGTCTTTATCCCGCTTTGTTTAAAGGTTCTGCATTTATCAACTCCCAAAAAAACCTAGAATTTGAAATCATTACTCAGGTGCAGTTTTTAATCTCGGCTCTTTTCATCCACTGATTCGTCTACTTAGCCCTTAAATTCTGTTTTTAGTAGTTAATGTCTGTATTTGATATTTTTTCTTTTTTTTTCTTTTTAGACTCCGCTTTTTTTTGTCCTGAATAGGTAGGAAATTAGATTATTTCTATTCTATTTTCTTTTCAATCTTATCCCACCCTATTTTGGAGCATCCATCCTCTCTTTTACCAAACTTCAAGCTATCTAATTCAACTATTCTGAATATTCAGTCTTCCAATGAATACCCACTACTCCCAATGAATACCCACTTGGACGACATGCCTCAGCCATTTCAGCCACTTGTTTGTCATGGATATGCTGAATGGAGTTAAAACACTTCATTCATTGGGAGTCCGCTGGCACCTTATCACCAAGCTTTCTTCCTAAAAAACTGTTTGACATTTTCTCTGGGAAATTCGTGTTATAACTTTCTCTTCTTTTTTTCAGAGCACATGCTTTTGCTCATAATTAGCAGCACACGTATCTATTGCATCAAATACTCTACAGGTTCGACCTTAATTGGACCCAAGGCCATACCCAGAGGAGGGATTAGGGGGGTTTGAACCCCTCCCGAAATGTTTTTGACTCGTTTAAACGTAACAAAATTGGATATAAACAAATTTTGTGTGCGTTTTTTGAAGTTTTTTTGTGTGAAACCCGGGCCCCCCCCCCCGAAAAAAAAATCTTTGAATAAAACATCCTCCGAAAAAAATCCTGGGTACGGCCTTGATTGGACCATATTACTACGGCCAAAAAAGTGCCACAAAGGTAGAATTCTTTCCATTGTCTCTTGTTAAAAAAACACGCTATAGTACAGTAAGTCTTCATACTGTACTATACAGTAAGTGTACTATACAGCATGTACAGTAAGTCTTCAGAAACTTCTTCATGCACCGGTCGTGGTATCTGACGTCTTTTGCTGACATATTGATTGACACTTTTCCATCTCCTTTAACTCGGAGTAGAACATCAGGATATTGATCACGAACTACCTTTGCTTGCTTGCATATCTTTTCTTGCCGGTTGTAAGTTTCTACACGGCGCAACTGTTCTCTTATCGTACCGGGCTTACTGAAGTTCTTGCCTATGCTTCCTCTCGGGGTCGGACGTGCAACCTCTGTGCTTGGAGCTGCAGTGGCAAGCCAAGAAACCCTTTTATCGCACTCAATATGGTTTGTGCTTGTGAACTTTTTTCTGCATGAATCATGCCACTTAGGGTATAGCTCATCACTAGCGGAATCTATCACTTTCATTACACTTTCAGAAAGTTCGTCTTTTCTTTTGGAAACAGCTCGTTTGAATGATTGTATATTCATTCTTGTCACCTTTCCAGTTGGGTCCTGACATATCAAGCATCTTGAAAAGTCAAAAGATTCTGTAATAGCCATGGTCTTGCTAGTCTTCACCGGACT
Organism: Artemia sp. Kazakhstan ARC1039; assembly: GCA_029168905.1. Taxonomy (NCBI): domain Eukaryota; kingdom Metazoa; phylum Arthropoda; class Branchiopoda; order Anostraca; family Artemiidae; genus Artemia; species Artemia sp. Kazakhstan ARC1039. The sequence continues at coordinate 5,103 of JAQQPU010017417.1, forward strand.
CTGGAAGAGCGCCATATTTGACCGCAGTCAACCCAGCCTAGAAGAAAAGCACAAACTAACTCGAAAGCAATTAATGGCCATTAAATTTTTTCTTGCACCGGTAGAGCAAGAGCTACTACTACTACTACTAACAACTCACCGCAGCACCAAGCCACCTGAGACCAAAAAAGTTACGCGCGCTCCTCCTCCATCCCAATCTATTCAAAGCCTCCCTTTTTACACCCGCCCACGAAGTTCCCATTTCCTTTAAATCTTTCTTTATGACGTCCTCCCACCCCAAACGAGGACGACCTGCTTTCCGTTTAGCCCTAGACGGTTGGCCGAGAGTAACAGTCTTCAGCAATCTGTCATCCTTCATCCACACAACGTGCCCTAGCCACCTCAACCTTTCTTTCATTATAGCCCTAGAGAGCGGTATTGAACCACATTTTTCGTATAGCCTATTGTTTGAAATGCGGTCAGTCAGCCGGGTACCCAGAACAATCCTTAAGTAATTTCCGTGGAAAACATCTAGCAAATCTTCGTCCGCTTTTTTGAGCGCCCATGCTTCAGAGCCGTATTTGACCACTGTCATCACTGTAGCTTCTAATATTCAAATCTTGGTTTCAGACTTATCTTCCTATTCTTCCAAGCTTTTTTTAACTGTGAAAAAACACCCTGAGCCTTGGTTATTCTACTTTTAACATCTTCACTGCTCCCACCATCTTTACTAACAATACTACCAAGGTAAGTGAAGCTGCCCACTTGATCAATCTTTTCATTACCCAACTTCCCCTTTTCATCTTCACTTATTCCTAGCCTTAGTGAATTAGTCTTCTTAACATTAATTTTAAAACCTATTCTAGCACCCTGAACTCGCAAAACCTCTAAAACTTCATTCATTTTGCTCACACTTTCATCTAGGATGCTTAATCATCAGCATAATCTAAGTCCAGGAGACTTTTTCCTCCCCATTTGATTCCGTGGTCTCCCATTGCCTTTCCTGTGCTCCTTACGACAAAGTCCATCAAAATGATCCATATAAAGGGGGATAGAATATAACACTGCTTAACTCCTAATTTAATACGAAACCCACTGATAGCCTCATTTCCTACCTTAACTGCAGCAGTGTTATCCTCGACATAGCACTAATCACTTTAATGTATTTGTCTGGTATATCATACAAGGATAAAACCTTTACTAAAGCTCTTCTATCAACAGAAACAAATGCTTGCTCATAATCTATAAAACTGAGGACCAAAGGTGTTTGACAACTCAGGCACTTCTCAGTTATTAGCCTAAGAGTGAAAATTTGGTCGACCCATCCTCTACCTTTTCTAAAACCGCACTGTTTTTCTCTTAAAACTTTGTCTACGGCATCTCTCAGTCTAAAAAGTATCATATTACAAAGTAATTTACTACCTACAGAAACCAGGCAAATGCCTCGATAATTACAACACTCACTTTTATCACCTTTCTTATAAGGTGACTTAATTAAGGTTTTCCTAAAATTGTTAGGTACTTCTCCTTTTTTTAAAATCATATTCATAATCTTCAGTAACTTATTTCTAACCTCAGAGCCACCATATTTAAGAAACTCATTTACCACCCTATCACCACCTGGAGCCTTATTGTTTTGTAATCCTTTTAGTACTGTCGCTAATTTTTCCTCACAAAACAAATCTTCCTTCATTTCCAAGGTATCACAAACTTTTTCATTTTCCTCTATATATTTTCCTGCAACTCTATCTCGGTTAAGCAAATTCTCAAAATGTTCGGCCCATCTCTCTTTAGTTCTTTCCTTATCACTAATTGTGGCCCCATTCCTATCTTTCACTGGACCAAGTCCAGATTGACTACTCCCTCTCAATTCGTTAACATGTCAGTACAATATTTTACTATTATACCGTCTAGCTGCATCTTCCAGATCCTCAGCAATTTTATCCATGTCCTCCACTTCACACCTCCTTAGTTCATATTTTAATGCTTTCTCCACTTTCTTTACATTCTTTTTGTTTTCATATGATCTTTCACTCAGATAATTCTTGTATAAGTCCTTTCTCCTTTCTATTAAAAATAAAGCTTTTTCACTAATATTTTTAGCTGGATTTCTAGGTTTTTCCCCTAAGACACCTTCAGCAACTTCACAAATTATTTTTCTAAAATAATTCCAACCATCTTCCACATTATCAAATTTTCTAAAACACTCGCAAAATTTTCTAAGCACGCAAATTTTCTAAACTCTCAAGTTTTAGTGCGTGCTGATGTACTGTCGCCCAATAAAATGTCGCCAGTCCCTCATTTCAGACGCCAGGAGAGGTGGAAATCGCCTGGTTTGGCTCCAAAAACCAAGAAGACATACGAAGTCTTGAATTATCTTGGTCCTAAATTTGAAACTTTTCAAGTTATTGTTCCGAGTCAAATTTATCTGTTGAATCTATTGGTGGAGTTGATTTGTTTATTTTCAAACAATTTAACACGTTCAAAAAAGAACAATCTTGCCTTTGGAAAGGTTGTTATCCTACCTAATTTAATCTTCCAGCCATAAGTCAATGGCTCTGGCAATTTTCAAATTTCCATGCCCCCTATCCTTCCTTAGCACTTTTTTCTCAAAAATTTCAAAGAGTTTTGACTTATCAGAAGGAGACTTATAGGAATATATTTGCAACTCAAAATAGGATTTGGGAAGGTATTTTCAAGTTCTTTCTTGCTCGTAAGGCTTGATGCCTCACCTAGGCATTTCTAAAATCTGGATGCCTCTCACGTCATATTTAAATTTTGTTATTCAAAATTTTACGAGTATTAACCTGAAAGAAATTTAAAAGGCAATTAACTTTTGAATTCTTTGAATTTCCCCGTCGCCAGTCATTGGGGGGGTTGAAGGGGGGTTTGAGGATTCAGGCTTTGGAAATTTGACTCATAGGGCTATGTGAATTTTCCAAACTAGAAAACCTCAGGCTCCAGTAAGCTCGAGCTGAAACCGTAGCATTTACTAAATTGACTAAGTGACTTTCAAGTTATTTTATTGTTTTTTGTTGTTTTTTTTTCGGGCGATAATATATCTTATTAAACGTCTGGCCGTTCAAGTCAGCCTCGAGTGAGTCTGTGTGCAGTCCAGCATGAACCACGGTTATACCTTTATAATCAAGGTCTACACTTCGATTTATGTCATAGATTTTATTATTTTAATTTATGTATACAACGCATTAAATCTGTGGCTGGACAGTAAATTGAATCTCTGCTTGGCACCACGGTGCCTGGGGATTGGTTCCAGCTACTGCAAGGTCGGGCAACAGATTTACTACCTGTCCCTGTAAAAAGACCCAGCAACTGAACACAGATTTGACACCATATATGGCATCAATGGCTCTTGAAGATCTTTATCCTCTGTCTTATGTTGCGGGTAAGTAAAAAAAAAATAGGTTGTCCCCGACGAAAGTCTTAGAAAATCACTGGATATGTTTAGTCATTTTTCTCATATCGAAATTGGCTTTGTTTGTTAATAAGGAAACTGTAAAATACGAAACAAAACTGTTTATGATAGCGTACTGTAAGGAGCGACTCTTGCTAATTGTAAGAAAAACTCTAAAAACAACTTTTTATAGCATTGTTAAAATTTGAACACATAAAAAGAATCAGCGTTTTTAAACTTAGTTTAAATATAAAAGATCCATTAAGTTTTAAATTACTTAAAAGTTATTCGAACGCGCAAAATGTGTTGACTTTATAGTTTATATAAATTTCAATACGTTCTGATTCAGCGAATCAGATAACTCAAGTATAAAGGTTTCACAACAAAATAAAGATTACCTGGACTAGAGCTTGTCTGTGAATAGAAAAAGTGTAAAAACGCTATTTTTACTATTACACAATCAGGCCAGTATAAGCAATATAAAAAATTAATACTGAAATACATTCACGAGAATTAGTTCCTTGTGCCGCGCGGGATTGAACCACAGATCATTCGCATCGGAAGTCTCAGCTTCTTCCACTACGCCGGCACAAGGTGTCTGTTTGCTTCATTTTGGGATAATATGATGTAAACTGTTTGTAAATATAGTGTAAACAGGTATGTTCTTGCTCTTGTAATTAATGCAGTTATCAGGCCTCGTGTTTTCTACTTATCACCTTTGCACCGCATTAAGCCAGGAAAAAGAAGTAGGCGTATCCAGAAATTAAGGTAAATTTTTGAGGGGTTTCTAGCTCTAAAAAAATTGTAAATTTATATTTACAATATGTAAATATAAAGATATTTAGGTATTCAGAGGTAAGGATATTCAGAAATTTAGGTAAATTATTGAGGGGTTTCTAGCTCTAAAAAAAATTGCATATTTATATTCAGAATGACATTTTATTATTAAGACTAAGAAAACTAATAACTACCATTCCTGAATCAGCTATAAATGACCATTTTTTGGGGGGACCACGGTGATTATAATTTAAACTTTTGGGGACCACGGGCTGTTTTGAACCCTCTTAGCCCTTTTGGGGCTAAAAACAGAATATGCCCCAGAAGCCATTGTCGTATTATAAATAAGTGTAAAAAAAAGAATCAAGTGATAGTGGCAAGGGGTTAGGAAGTTGAGACAAAAAAAGGTTGTGTTGAGGGGGCGGGGGTCTTTTCTACTTTTGTTGTATAGTTTTTCGTGACAATTTGCCCCTTTTTTCGAACAAAAAAAAGACACTAGTTAAAAAAGTACGAATAGTAAACATAGATAATGTAAATTGTAAAATTATCATATTTATTTGGGCATCATATTATTATCATATCATATTATATATCATATTATTATCATATTTATTTATATGGGCATGGTACAAAATAATCCTTGTTCCAGGAAATATTTCAAAAATAGTATTTCCTTACACTAACCTAACCTAGGTACCTTCCCCCCCCCCCTCCTCAAAAAAACAAAACAAAATACAACAGTCTAATTTTTGTAAACGCAATAAGAAATCACGGTTTACGATCTATTTATCCATTGCAAATGCCCGTTTGACTTGTTAGCTGTAGTATTTCCTTGTACAGTCTATAGCGCTGTGTAGAATATAATGCCCAAGTACCAGATTTTGTAAACGCATGATTTATAGGGTATTTATCAATTTATAAATCTTTATTAAGGATATTTTCAGTCTTAAAATTTAATTCTGATTCCTGTCAAATTTCATATTGAAATCTGAATAAAAGTCTAATTTCTTGTTTTTAGAATAAAATCTTTGTTATTGATGATTCAGAGCCCTTTTTCATAGCCGAAAGTGATTGGACAACTAACACCCCTTCCACGCCCACCATTTCCCAAAACACATCCAATCAAAATTTTGAGATAGCCATTTTTTTTAACGTAGTTAAAAGATCTGTAAATTATGTTTTTGAGGAGGCGCTCAACCACAGCCCTCAGGGCAAGGGTTGTAAGTTATCTCCTGGGGGCATAAAATATTTTATTGAAAGCATTGTCGTAGAAGCTTCAAAAAGGGCTCATTCGATTGGAAATTCAAATGGCTAGTGGCCTTTTTAGAAGTCAAAAGTGACTGGAGGGGTACTAACCCCCGTCTCACGCCAACAATTTCCCCAAACAAATCCAATCAAAATTTGGAGATACACATTTTGTTCAACGTATTTGAAAGATCTGGAAATTAGGTTTTTGAGGAGGACACTCTCCCCACAGCCCTCAGGGCAAGGGTTGTAAGTATGTCCTTGGGGCATATAAGTTTTTTATAGAAAGCATTGTCGTAAAAAAAACTTCAAAAAGAGCTCATTCGATTTTAAATTCAAAGGGCTAGTGGCCTTTTTAACTGTCGAGAGTGATTGGAGGTCAACTAACCCCCCTCTCACGCCCACCATTTCCCCAAACAAAACCAATCAAAATTTTGAGACATACATTTTGTTCAACGTAGTTGAAAGGTCTGGAAATTCTGTCTTTGAGGATTACACCCCCCCCCATAGCCCTCAGGGTAAGGGTTTTAAGTTATGTCCTGGGGGCATATAAGGTTTTTTTATAGAAAGCGTTTCCGTAAATACTTCAAAAAGAGCTCACTCGATTGGAAATTGAAAGGGCTAGTGCCCTTTTTAATAGTTGTTTGTAATTGAAGGGCAACTACCCCCCCCCCCCCG
>JAQQPU010017418.1:0-18690 GCA_029168905.1 Artemia sp. Kazakhstan ARC1039
TTTATCTTCATGGCGAATATTCACAATCAAAGTATAACTTTTTTCTATCTTTAACGAGAAATGTAGAACAAAACTTTAAATTTTTTCACCTCTTTGAGAAAAATCACAACTGAAGTGGAACCTTTTTATTTAAATACTTTCTTAGACCACACTGGCTATACATGACATAAGAAGCCAAGAGAGAAAAGGAAATAATAAAAGAAAAATAAAACCAAAAAAGAGTGAGAAAACGAGGATTTTGTTAGCCAGTGACAAAAACATGAAGACGAAAAACAAGTAAATATTTCGGAATTTACCTCCGCGACGTCGTCCTCAGTGGTAACCAAAAAAGAAAAAAATCTAACCTTTTTGGAGTTTACTGTACCAGATACGAACAGACACTAAATGAAAGACCAAGCCGAAACCAATGAAAGACCATATTTACCAATGAGATTGAGCAAGAATGTTTTGCCTCGCGATACTTTTTGCTTGTCTGCAAATTCGGTTTTCATTAGGTATGCAAATAAGTTCTCTTAAATTTGACTTAGTGCAAATATCAATTGAGTCTTTTAGTATGAAATTGTTATAAATTGGGCTTAGTGAATTTCTCCGGTGTCTCTATTTTCTTGTCAAGAAAATAGGGATCCCGTCCCCCTTGATTCAGTTATTCCGGCAATTGGGAAAAAAACTTTCACCACTCTACCATACATTTCAAAAATTAGTGGTAAACATGGAAAATTTTAAATAAACACAATCTCTCTGTTTCTTTCAAAAGTGAACAAAAAGTTGAACAGTTTTTCAACTCAGGAAAAGATAAAAATGACCACGTACTCGGCAGTGGTGTCTACAGAGTCCCGTGTTCATGTGGGAAATTTTAAATTGGTAGGACACATCAACAACTTGATAAACATATGTATGAATACTAAATTTCAATAGATAAGTCCCTGAGATTGAAAAATATAAAAATGACAACTTTGATTCCGCCTTGGCCCAGCATATTTTCGAAAATCCTACACATCTTGTTCTTTTGGAGGAAGCAATCTTAATATCCACTGTAAATGACCTAAAGCAATGTTTTAAAGAGGTAATCGAGATAAAAAAAAATATATATATATAAACAAAAATGTGGCTATAAATTGAGACACCGGAGACATTTCAAACTCCCTATTTTCTTGACAAGAAAATAGAGACATCAGAGACATTTCATTAAGCCCAATTTATAACAATTTAATACTAAAAGACTCAATTGATAGTTGCACTAAGTCAAATTTAAGAAAACCTATTTGCATACCTAATGAAAACCGTAATTGCAGACAAGCAAAAAGTATCACGAGGCAAAAAAAAAGAAAAAAAATATAACGTTTTTGGAGTTTACTGTACCAGATACGACCAGACACTGAATGAAAGACCAAGCCGAAGCCAATGAAAGACCATTTTTACCAAAGAGATTGAGCAAGAATGTTTTGCCTCGTGATACTTTTTGCTTGTCTGCAAATTTGGTTTTCATTAGGTATGCAAATAGGTTTTCTTAACTTTGACTTAGTGCAAATATCAATTGAGTCTTTTAGTATTAAAGTATTATAAATTGGGCTTAATGGAGTGTCTTCAGAGTCTCTATTTTCTTGTCAAGAAGATAGGGAGCCCCTCCTCCTTGATTCAGTTATTCCGGCAATTGAGAAAAAAAATTCACCGCTCTACCATACATTTCAAAGCTTAGTGGTAAACTTGGAAAATTTTTTAAATAGACACAATCTCTCTGTTTCTTTCAAAAATGAACAAAAACTTGAACATTTTTTCAACTCAGGAAAAGATAAAACTGATCATATACTAGGCAGTGGTGTGTACAGAGTCCCATGTTCATGTGGGAAATTTTACATTTGTAGGAATCATCAACAACTTGGTGAACGTTTGCATGAACAAAAAGTTTCAATAGATAAGTTCCCGAGATTCAAAAATAAAAATGACAACTTTGATGCCGCCTTGTCCCAGTATATTTTCGAAAATCCTACACATCTTGTTCTTTTTGAGGAGGCAACCTTAATATCAACTGTAAATGGCCTAAAGTAATCTTTTAAAGAAGTAATCAAGATTAAAATATATAAACAGAAATGTGGCTATAAATAGAGACACCGGAGACATTTCATTAAGCCAATTTATAACGATTTAACACTAAAAGACTACATTGATATTTGCACTAAGTCAAATTTAAGAGAACCTATTTGCATACCTAATGAAAACCGAATTGGCAGACAAGCAAAAAGTATCGCGAGGCAAGACATTCTTGCTCAATCTCTTTGGTAAATATGGTCTTTCATTGGTTTCGGCTTGGTCTTTCATTCAGCGTCTGTTCGTAGCTGGCACAGTAAACTTCAAAAAGGTTAGATTTTTTTTCTGTTTTGTTTGGTACTGAGGACGACTTGGCGGAGGTAAATGTCGAAATATTTGCTTGTTTTTCGTCTTCATGTTTTTGCCACTGGCTGATAAAATCCTCGTTTTCTCACCATTTTTTGTTTTATTTTTCATTTATTATTTCCTTTCCTCTCTTATCTTCATACCTTTTTATTTTCTCTGGAAAAATTAGAATTGATCTGTAACTTGTTTTTTTCTTTGAGAAAATTCAGAAGAGAACTTGAACTTTTCTTCACTTTATTGAGAAAACTCAGAATCAAAGTGGAACTTTTTATCTTCAGAAGAGAACTTGAACATTTTTGCTCTTCTTTAAAAAAATCAGAATTAAAGTGGAACCCTTTATCTTCATGGCGAATATTCACAATCAAAGTATAACTTTTTTCTACCTTCTATGAAAAACTTGAAATAGAACTTTAATTTTTTTTCGTCTCTTTGAGAAAAATCAGAACTGAAGTGAAACCTTTTTATTTTCTTTGGAAAAAATTAGAATTGATGTGTAACTTATTTCTTTTCATTGAGAAAATTCAGAAGCGAACTTGAACTTTTCTTCACTTCGTTGAGAAAATTTAGAATTAAAGTGGAACTTAAGAACTGAGAAAATTAAGAACTGAAGTGGAAGCTTTTTTATTTTCTTTGGAAATAATTAGATTTGAACTGTAACTTTTTTCTTTTCTTTGAGAAAATTTCAGAAGAGAATATGAACTTTTCTTCACTTCGTTGAGAAAATTCAGAATTAAAGTGGAACTTTTTTCTCTTCGTGGGGAAAAATTCAGAAAAGAATTCGAACTTCATTCACTTCTTCGAGAAATCTCAGAATTAAAGTGGGCCCTTTTTCTATCTATGGAGAATATTCAGAATCGAATCATAACTTTTTCGATCTTCTACGAAAAATCTAGAACAGAACTTTTAAATTTTTTACCTCTTTGAGAAAATTCAGAAATGAAGTGGAACCTTTTTATTTTTTTTTAATAAGTTAGAATTGATCTGTAACTGTTTTTTCTTTGAGAAAATTCAGAAGAGAACTTGAACTTTTATTTTCTTCATTGAGAAAACTCAGAATTAAAGTAGAACTTTTTATCTTGATGGAGAATATTCACAATCAAAGTATGACTTTTTTCTGTCTTCAACAGAAAATTTAGAATAGAACTTTAAATTTTTTATGTCTTTGAGAAAATTAGGAACTGAAGTAGAACCTTTTTTATTTTGTTTTTATGTTCTTTGGAGAAAATTAGAATTGAACTGTAACTTTTTTCTTTTCATTGTGAATTTTTCAGAAGAGAACTTGAACTTTTCTTCACTTCTTTGAGAAAACTCAGGATTAAAGTGGAACTCTTTATCTTCATGGCGAATATTCACAATCAAAGTATAATTTTTTCTATCTTTAACAATAAAATAGAACAGAACTTTAAATATTTTTTTTCTCTTTGAGAAACATCAGATCTGAAGTGGAACCTTTTTATTTTCTTTGGAAAAAATTAGAATTGATATGTAAATTATTTCTGATCATTGAGAAAATTCAGAAGAGAACTTGAACTTTGTTCACTTCGTTGAGAAAACTTAGAATTGAAGTGGGACTTTTATGGATTTGGAAAATATTAAATTTAAATTTTTATATTTTAAGTATGTTTTATGTCATTCTAGGACATGTAAAAATAAAAGGTTGAAAAAAGTGGTTGCGGTCCTTGATGGTTCAAATCCATAATCATCTCACTAGTTGATTTCTAAGGATTTCTAAGGATTGTCCTGAATTTCTACATTAAAATTATTTTTCTTGGCATCTACAACTTTATTAGTTTCAACTTTTTTAGTATACTACAATGCTAAAGCATATTTTTTATTGGCAAGCCGCAAGCATATTTCATGTCATTTTGAGAAAAAGATGGAGGAAGAAGGGTAATTTGAAAAAGAAGGGCATGAGAATGTACCCAATGAATCCTCGGATCATCCACCCTCTCCCTAAAAAAGATTAAAGTTTTCATAAGTCACTTATATTGTTTAATATTTCCACCAGCTAATTTGAAAAAGAAGGGTACAAGAATGTGCCCAATGAACCCTTGGATCATCCCCTACCCACCTAAAAAATGTTAAAGTTTTCATAAGTCACCTACACTGTTTAATATTTCCACCGGCTAATTTTGAAAAAGAATGGCATGGGAATGTATTCAATCAGCCCTTGGATCATCCCCCACCTCCCTAAAAAAATATTAGTTTTCATAAGTCGTCTACATTGTTTAATATTTCCACCAGCTAATTTTGAAAAATAAAGGCATAAGAATTTACCCAATGAGCCCTTGGATCATCCCCCACCTCCCTAAAAAATATTAAAGTTTTCATAAGTCGACTACATTGTTTATTATTTTCACCAGATAATTTCGAAAATGAAGGGCATAGGAATATACCCAATGTGCCCTTGGATCATCCCTCGCCTCCCTAAAAAAATATTAAAGTTTTCATGAGTCTCCTACACTGTTTAATATTTGTACTAGCTAATTTTGAAAAAGAAGGGCATAGAATGTACTCAATGAGCCCTTGGATCATCCCTCACCTTCCTAATAAAATATTAAAGTTTTCATAAGTCGCCTACATTGTTTAATATTTCCAATAGCTAATTTTGAAAAAGAAGGACATAGAATGTACTCAATGAGCCCTTGGATCATCCTCACCTCCTTATAGATTTTTTTTATAGTTTTCACAAATGGCCTACATTGTTTAATATTTCCATCAGCTAATTTTGAAAAAGAAGGGCTTAAGAATTTATCCAATGAGCCGTTGGATTATCCCCCCCCCCCAAAGAAAAAATATATTAAAGTTTTCATAAGTCGTCTATATTGTTTAATATTTCCACCAGCTAATTTTGAAAAAGAAGAGCACATCAATGTATCCAAATAGCCCTTGGATCATCCCCAAACTGCCCAAAAAAATATTAAAATTTTCTTAAGTCACCTAAATTTTTTAATATTTCCACCAGCTAATTTTTAAAAAGACGGGCACATGAATGTATCCAATGAGGCCTCCGATCATCCCCTACCTCCCTAAAAAAATTATTAAAGTTTTCATAAATTGCCTACATTGTTTAATATTTCCGCCAGCTAATTTTGAAAAAGAAGGGCATAAGAATGTACCCAATGAGCCCGTGGATCATCCCCCTCCTCCCTAAAAAAATATTAAAGTTTTCATAAGTCGCCTACATTGTTTAATATTTCCACCAGCTAATTTTGAAAAAGAAGGGCATATAACCATCTTGGCTTCATAATGTACACGCACGAGTAACATGTCAGATTCCTTACAGTCTCATGTCCCTTTGACCCGATGGGACGTTTATGTTTCATTGATAGAGAATGTTTTTTCTGCACAGTTAAATTAGCAGATCGGTAAAAGTGTTTAAAGATAGTTGTTTTCGCGTGTGCATAATTTCTGAAAATGGTGACAATTTTCTTTTTCATATTGATATTTATAGCTGGATGTCTGCAAGAAAAGTCTGAGGTGGAAGTGTGTAAGGTTAGTAATTCAGGAATCATTTAGGTCATGGGGAACTTTTAAAAAGATAATTTTAAGCAAGAAAGTGTCAGAAATAAATGTTCAATCCGTTCGCTTGTCTAACTCCCGAAAGATGAGGTCTGATATGACGTTCTGATAACTTTTTTTCTTACACATTTATAACTCTTAATGGAGCTTCTATATTGAAAATTAGAACTTGTGTATTATAGCGACCACAACCTAGAAATTCTAACTTTTTCCTTATTTTTCTTTTAATATTGATTTTATTGCTGGATGTTTGCATGAACAGTTGAAGTGGAAGTGTCTAAGGTTATTAAGTTTTAGAAGTCGTAGTCAGGAATCATTTAGTTCATGGGGAACTTTTAAAAAGATATTGTTAAGCAAGAAAGTGTCAGAATTGAATGTTCAATTCGTTCGCTTGTCTAGCTCTCAAAGAAGAGGTCTGAAAGACGTTCTGATAACTTTTTTCTCACCCATTTAGAACTCTTAATGGAGCCTCTATACTGAAAATTGGAACTCGTGTATTATAGCGACCACAACCTAGAAATTCTATCTTTTTCCTGTCCAAAATAACCCCCTAAAATTTCAATTAATGTCTGACGGTTCCATTGTTTTGGCAACTGCGCTTCAAAAGAACTGCTATCTTAGGCTTGAAGCGGAAACAACATATACAATGTTCCAAGGGGAAATTGCATCAAAACAGATAATGCGTAGTTTGATTTCGACAATGCATATTACGTAAATTCAAGCTAAAAATTCCTAAAAGTCAAGTGACGTCACTCCCGGTAGTATTTCTAGCTCTCTGATTGGCCTAGAAATGGTCGTATGATCTTGTATAGTAAGTATTCTAGGCCTCTGATTGACCTAGAAATGGTCGTGTGATCATGTATAGTTAGTATCCTAAGAAGGGTTCCTACTAAGATCTTAAGCCGAACTGGCCAGCCATGACAAAGAACAGGGAGAGAAAACTCAATGAAGAAACAAACGAAACGGAACTATGGTCAGTAGAGAAAAGAGAAAAAACTAAAATGACGCGGATATTTCGCCTGTATAAAAACGAGGCGAGCTGTCTTCAGCGCAAAAGAAACAAAGATTAAGAAACTAAATTAAACTAAAAACACATAAAAACCACCGCAAATGTTAACCACAATTTTCAAGGGGAATTGCATCGATGATAGCAAACAACAGGATTATTTCGCAATAGAATAATTAACTTAATATCCATTTTATAAATTTTTGTCCAGTTGCTTTGGTGTTCTCGTCCAACAAATTTTATTAGTAACAGTGAACTATGTGGATCTGTTGCGACAATTGTATTTTGATATTGGTGGTGGTTTTTATGTATTTTTAGTTTGTTTGTTTTTTATCTCCGTTTCTTTTGCGCGGAAGACGCCTCACTTTTATACAGGCGAAATATCCGCTTCTTTTGTGTTTTTCATCTTTCAGCAGACTGTTTGTAGTCTCGTTTTGTTTTTTTCTTTATTGTGTTCTCTCTCTTTGTTGTTTGTCATGGCTGGCCAGTTCGGCTTAAGATCTTTCATTCGTCAAATTTACGGACAACATTTAGCCGTTTCTGTCATTGATTATTTATCTCTTATTAATAAATTGCTAATTTGTTAGATCAACAAATTTTCTTAAAAATTGCAAGAAGGAATCAGTGATTCAGAAATATTTCAGAATGTATACTCATTTGGCACTGAAAATGAATCAAATTTAAGAAACAAACTAAGCCTCTTGTCGTGTAGCTTCTGAACAAAAACAAAAACTCTGTGTCCAAAGAGTTAAATCATTTTGAAAACCTTTTTAGACATTTTTTTTAGAGTAAGGGAAATAGCTGTTAGGTCTTTTCATCATGATTTCCATTCGTCAAAGGTTCGTCAAAGTTCGTCAAAGGCTGATAAATTTAATAGACTTTAGTTTGAAAAGTTCCAGGGTTTGGATGTTTCTATCCTCGTTTTTGTCTAAGCCATTTTCTAAAGAATTTTTTTCTAAAACTCTTAGTAGTCAACAGGAGGTAATTTTGCCAAAAGGTTCTATGTTCTGTTTTCCAACATCGATTTCGTACTCAAAAATAATTCCTAAGGTAAAAGCAGGCATAATGGCTTTTGTTGATAAGGTTGAGGCTCCTCAAGAACTTAGAGCCGAGATTGTAAGGAAACTCAACACTTTTAAAAAGAGTAAAATTGAAAAGGACAACAAAAAATGACATTAAAATATTTTCCCAATTAAAAAAGGATAAAAGACCTTATTCTCACTAGAGGGGATAAAGGCAACACTATTGTAATTATAAACAGTTTTGATTACGAACGTCAAATGAAAACTATTATTTCTGATACTTGCATTTATAAGAAACTCGATTTTCATACTATGGACAAATTTGTTAAGTCGAGAAGAAAGCAATTGGAGGCACTGAAAAAGAATTTTACACATAATTCCCCAATCTTTTTAATAAGTTGTACCCAAGAGGCTGTTCCGCGCCCAAAGTCAATGGTTTACCCAAAATTCATAAATCTGGAGTCCCCCCTCATCTCATTTTATCATCTTTTCCGTCACCTGTTTCCAAATTAGAAAAGTGGTTATCTGTGGCACTTTGTCCTTTTTTAGGAACACAAAAATCATATTTAAAAAATTCCACTTGTCTCACTAATAAATTTAAAAAAAAATACATTGGAAGGGAATTCAATTCTCTGCAGTTTTGATGTTGTTTCAATTTGTTTTAACTGTAGCGTAAAAAGGTGCGAAGGTATGTAAAGGAGTAAATAATAAAAACATTTTGATTTGTTACAGGATGTAACCTTGTTTACATCCAAGTTTGGATGTCGAGGTTATTATGTAATTGATTACTCTGGTAAATGAACATTCTTTTTGTTTTGGTTTCAGGGGAGATTTGGTACTGTGTTAAAATCTAGGACACATTCAACAAGTGAAGTTTGGTTATAGCTACTGAAATAAAACAAAATAGGATGAAAATATAATAGTTTATGAACAAACTTGGGCTATTTACTTGCACATTAGGTGGGGGGGGGGGGGTAAAGCATAGCGTATTTTAAATACGTAACGTAATCTAACATAACCTAACCCCAAAAACTAAAGTTTAAATCTTTGTCGCGGAGTGAGCAATATCTCAATATGCAGCGGAGACAGTGTTGCCACTACGAATTTTCAAAACCTGTGAAAAAATGCCAAAAAACCTGTGAAATTCGTCAAAAAACCTGTGACCACTTTTAGAGCGTGTTCAGGCATTCTTACATTTTTACTACAGTTACATTTGTTACTCTGAAGTAGCAGCACTAGAATGCTACTAGCAAAGATACTTAAACCTGGGAAAATCTGCCTCTGGCCCGAAAACACGTCATGAAAAATCGAAAGGCATGCTACCTAGCGTTCTGTTCCCTGCATGAGTTCTGCAAGTATTTCCAGCTTTGACATTAACGCTACATATGAATTATTTGAAAAAAACTACGTTTTCTAAAGAGTTAAAGAGGCTGAGTTACAAGGTCGAACCTTAAAACGTACAGGGATTAGGAGGTACAGTTGGGGGGCTGCCGCCCCCCAAACCCNCAGTGTTGCCACTACGAATTTTCAAAACCTGTGAAAAAATGCCAAAAAACCTGTGAAATTCGTCAAAAAACCTGTGACCACTTTTAGAGCGTGTTCAGGCATTCTTACATTTTTACTACAGTTACATTTGTTACTCTGAAGTAGCAGCACTAGAATGCTACTAGCAAAGATACTTAAACCTGGGAAAATCTGCCTCTGGCCCGAAAACACGTCATGAAAAATCGAAAGGCATGCTACCTAGCGTTCTGTTCCCTGCATGAGTTCTGCAAGTATTTCCAGCTTTGACATTAACGCTACATATGAATTATTTGAAAAAAACTACGTTTTCTAAAGAGTTAAAGAGGCTGAGTTACAAGGTCGAACCTTAAAACGTACAGGGATTAGGAGGTACAGTTGGGGGGCTGCCGCCCCCCAAACCCTCCGCTTTCGTAGCCTTTAAATAAAAAAAAAAAAATTTTAAACTGAAAGTAAGGAGCGACATTAAATCTTAAAATGAACAGAAATTATTCCGTATATGACAGAGGCTGTGCCCTCCTCAACGCCTCGCTCTTTACGCTAAAGTTTGACTTTCTCACAACTCTTTTTTTAAACAATAAAAACTATAACAATAAAAACTTTTTTTTATACAATACCCCATGAAGATAAAGTCGGAGGAGGATGAAATTTTGCAAGTTTCTTAGTTTGAGTTTGGGCTACAAAATGCGATTACCGCCGTCTCTCTGCGACCTCTAGGACCTGAAATCGCTTAACATTGTGGTGGGTCGCCTCTTTATAGAGGCACAAGTGTGCCTCCTTGATTACATGTAGTGCTTTTCAATTTCAATAGATGACAGAAAGATATCGTCATGAGAATGTCAACAGAGCGAAATTTTATATAAATACCGCTACCTATTTTAGTCGGAAACTAAAGGACCCATCATCGAGACTCATTTTCACTTCGATAATTGCATTAGTTATGCGAAAAAGATGCAAGTCGTTGATCTTCGGTAGCTATTAAGGACCTATCTGGGTGTGACAAGGTCCGAACGGCTGCAATAAAGAAATGTCTATTTTGACCTACGATGACCTACATAGTCTTAAACTTGAAAATCAAATTGTTCAATGTGCATGGAAAAACGTATGGTCACCTCTGCACGGTTTTCCGCATAGTGTAATTGCATCTTAAGTTCACACACATAGGATTTTCCTTAAAGACCATTTACAAACCTGACAGAAATCCCAATTCTCAGACTAAAAATCTATTCGCAATACCAGGCAGGAAGTATCAATTTTTGGTTCGCGCATTTTCTATAAAATTTTGTAAGTTTCGCCCCATAGCGCAACTTATGATGTAAGGAGATGGAATTGCAAATTACGTTGCTTAGATAGAAGTTCGCAAGATAATGGAAGGTAAAATAAAAAGATGTAGTTTGTTGCAAAACAACTTTGTTAAGTTCAGTCTTCATTAACAGATTCCTCCACCAGATTCCGGGATCTGGAACAAAAGACGTCGATCACATTAACCATTCAGCCAACTGGTTGGTCAAGTGGTTAAAATTGTTTAACAATTCCTCTATCTTGCCGTTTTCTGAACATTTAGAAGTAGACCTGAGCTACTTAAGGCAATTGTAGGGCTGAATTATCTAGCGAAAAAGTCTTCACTGTATTTTTGTTTAATTTAAGTTAAAATCATGCAGTGTTCCTAAATTTTGAGCATTTCTAAACCAGACGGACCAGAAATCTGCTTTAAAGAATTGTATTTAACTAACACAAAGCAAAACCTCTTGTAGAAGTAAAATAAATTGGTAGATCATAAAAAAAGAAAAGGGGCATTCGCACGGTAATTTTGCCGAGGTCTAAAGCAATCACTAGACATCAAACTTGGTCACCCACATACAGCTCTATACAATTTAGGTTATGATATTACAGTCTTCAAACGGGCAACAGGGGAATGAATTTCAATTTCTCACAAATCATATTTTCAAAGCACTCCACCTGTTTTTTTAGAAACCACGCTAAATTTTTATAATCCGAGTAGAATTTCTGGCAACTTCTAATCTAAAGCAATAAGTACTGAAAATTAGCCAGCCACGTTCGTCTTGCACACAAGGTTTAAACTAGACCGCTTGCATATGATTCTCAAGTAAATGCTGCGACGTTTTCGAATGAAGAAAAAAAAACAATTATCACCGCTAAGGTTCTTCAGGTCTTTGCAAACAAGATTGGCATAAAAACACAAAAATTTGATTAGTTGATATAATGATATTGGTTGATAAGTAACAACTGATCTGAGTCATGGTATTATAAATTCCACCTGTAGCTTAAACCCTGCAAAAGAGACAGATACTATCAACGGTTACCTAAATGCTAGGTTCAGATGTATAAAACTTTCCTTGAAGGTTGAAAGGAAATCTTTAGAGGCCGAAGGGAAATCTGTTCGAATGTAAAGAGATATTTTTCTCTAATTCCTATTGCGAATCCTAAAGCAAGAATTTGAAAAACTAAACATGTCCTTAGGCAATGCTGATTCTGTACAATAAACAATTAAATCCACTTACGCTGCATTTTTTGGGTGTGTTCTAGTTACCTGGCTTTTCTCAGTTATTTCCCTAATAATAATAATAATGTACATATCAGCCATGTCATACACAAAGTTGTGAGTAAGACAAGGAAAAAAAGGAGAAAAAATGAAGTAAAATACACTACAATGAAATTAACCGAAGAGACGGACCAAAGGATGATGAGGCGAAAAATGACAAAAAGATGAATCCGAAAGCCTTCCTTGCAGCACAGCCAACTTTGCTGTTACATCGAGAACTTCAAACTTACGAATTATTTTACCACTACTATGCCAAGGGGGGGGGGGAGATAAAGTAGAATTTACAATATCTGAAATAAAAAGACCGGATATGTTTAACGTCGCTCTTCTTTAAAAGGGGAAAGACCAGAAAGGTAAAGGACAGAATGATAATAAAAAGTAGAATATAGCCTACCCAGTTCTCGTCTGTTATACTTCCCTCGATTGGCAGCAATCTTAGAAAAAACAATTTGAATTTCCTTTTTAACATCACGAACAGTGTACTGGCGAAGGCTAGAAATTGATTTAGTAACAGTGATACCCAACCATCGAAAACAGGAACAGAGGGTATGGAAAAACCAAGACGAACTAAGGGAACATTACAGGAAGTTGAACCATTAAAAACTAGAAACTCACAATTCTCAAAATTAAGAAAAAGAATAATTTTAGAAAATAAACGGGAAACTTTCTGAAATCTTAATAATCTAATAATTTTTTAATAATCTCTTTACAATCTGATTCTTCTTGAAGAAATATTAAGTTTTTTCTTTCGTAATATTGAAAATTCTATCAACTTTATAAGATTGAGTTGAAAAAAAAACTCGAAATCCTCTCGCGCTTTAAAGATAAGCTTATTGGAATCCTTTAACTCCTTAAAGTACATCTTCAAACCTCACTTCTGATCAAATTTATCTTTATTTAATCTGTTCTTGAAGCTCATTCCAACGTTTTGGCCTAGTATCTACCGTAAGATAAGTCATTGGTTTTTTTCTTATTAATCAGTAACAATTACTTCTCATATCTTCACGATTTAATGAGAAAAGACAATTGTTCTCTTCGAAAGGAGAAAAAGGATAGATTATCGTTAGTACGAGGAAAAATTACGAGCTGAACCTTTGCATTGGAGTTGGAATGCATAGAAGCAACGAAATACTCATCCCGTCAAAGTCAGTAGTCTATTCAGTGTCGGAGTGTGAGCTGTCAGGTTCAGCACAACAAGGATCTTCTTTATTACAAACTGCCTCTCTCCATTTGATAGACTTATCCAGTAGATCACTTAGAATAGTCCAGGAAGCGGCTTTACCAACTAACTGTTTGGTCATCATCAATGCACTAACTGTCCCGGTGTTCATCTTGTTACGCAGTCTCGTTTTCATATGCGACAGGAAAGAGAACTGTCGCTTTGCAGCAGTGTTTGCATGGGGAAGACAACAAAGGTGCAACATAAAGGTCGACAGATCAGCAAACTTTTTGTCGCCAATACCGTTCTTTAGATGCAAAATACTCTTCGAGGAACCAGATGGTTTGACGACCAGATATTGACCAAGATCAGATCGGCTCAACCTGAGCTCTTGCAGCTGAAGGTCAATGCATTTTCTCTTTCGTTCTACAATCGTTGCATCGCTTCCCAGAAGCGTAGAAAAGCGCACGAGAACGCAAATAATGAACACCTCTTCAAATCCGAGTGCAACGCAGGGATCCAAAATCTTAAGATTGTACAAAATTGGATCTTCCCAGCTTATTCTTTGTCTCATCTGCTTGCAGATTCTCAGACATTTGACCTTAAAGGCTTTGAGTGAGTCCTCAGCAATCCTTGATCCGCGTTCCTCCAGGTAACATTCGGTATTGGTGCCTAATTTCATGTCATCCAGTTCAAGATAGTTCTCGGGAACCAGATCTATGGAGAAAGGTGATTTCACTACCAGTATCAGGCGATTTCTTATGAACATTTGGAGTAATATTGCGTACGTCGTAATGAAGCTGCTCACCAGCCTACGGATTCTTGTGTCAATGCTCTGAATGTCAGTGTTTAGGGAGTTGGTAATCCCAAGAACGTGGGCAAAAAATAGAGAGAGGCCTTCGTGACAGGATTGTTTAAAGCGTTGTATATTTTGAGTGCATTCTCCTTGCTCAGCTTGTCTGCAGTGCCCTCGCCTAACGCGTGACCACCGTAAAACAATAACAAGGCATTCCAGGTTTCTAACAGCCGTCTGATAGGTGCTTCAAAGCTGAGCCATCTCGTAGAAACCACCGATAGCAACTGTTTCACTTCAATTTTAGCGGACTTCTGGTGGTCATGAAATTCTCCAATCCTCTTTGGACTTTGGGCAATGTAGTGTATTGTATCATGCACAAAAGACTCTAACCAGTCTGGCAAGGTCTTAGATGCTGCTGAAACAGCAGCTTAAAAGACTTATAAAAGAAGCTTAAAAGACACTTTTTACAATCTAATAACAGACAGATAATTTCTACAAATTGGTTTATACAGGGAAAAAATTCAATAATATAGAAGCCTTTTCACTCCGACCTATCGTCTTTTTCAATTCAATTCAAAATGGTTGTTTCAAAATGGCCATGGCTGTCATTTGTGATTAATGTGATGAAGCTTTAGAGTTATGATACATATATGTCGTCTCAAAATCACTAAAAATAATTAGAAAGTGTGAGCTCTACAAAATTCAACTTTTAGCAGAATATTAGGTCATATTAGGAGCCTTTAGCACAAAAACCTGTGACTTTCTACCATTCAGCGGCAAAAACCTGTGAACCTGTGACCTTCAAATAAACCTGTGAAGTTTCACAGGAAACCTTTGACTGTGGCAACACAGAGCGGAGACCTGTTTATCAATAGCGGCTTTGAGATTTTGATGTGGTCTTTCTTTCGTGTGTCCTGTATTTTAGCACAGTGCCGGAGATTTTTACTGGTAGGTGTTTGGTTTGCCTATGGGAGCGGTACTGGGTCATCTGTTGGCAAACCTTTACATGGATTTTACTGATACGTCCACTATAAGTAGTTTTAGGCTTTCCCCTTGTTTCTGGAGTAGATTCATGAATGACGTAGTTTGTGTTTGGAAACAAAGTTTTGAATCCTTAGATATATTCGGTAAATATTTAAATAGTTTTGATAAAAATGCATAACTTACGGTTGAGTCTGAAGAAGATAACAAGTTACCCTTTCTTGATATTTTATCAGTCAAAAGAGATTTCCATTTGCTTTCTCAATTTACGGAATTGCCTACACACAACAGTAAATATTTAAATATTCGTTCGTGTCATCCTGTTTCGGTGAAAAGAGGGGTTGTAATTCTCTAGCGGATAGGGCCTTTAGAATTTGTTCTCATGAATTTCTGGATTCGGAATTATTGTATTTAACCGACATTCTATTTTGTAATGGTTACCCAATTAAATTCATAAATGAATTAATAGAAAATAAACGTATTAAACAAAATATTAAAACATTGCTGCAGTTTCATAGTCTTCAGAATTGAATTTACCTTATTTTTTTTATATCTTTCCCGTATGTGCCGGGTTTGGGGGGAAACTTTAACGGATTTTACAGAAATATAACAGTGATACATATTTCCAGCCAATAAGACCTTTAAGAAGTTTCCTTAATTCTGGAAAGGATTGCACTCGGGGTAGTTTGGTTAGTGGGGTTTATAATATTCCTTGTTCTTGTGGGAACTTACATTGGCAGAACTCACCAACAATTTGTTGAAAGATCTATTGAACATCGCAACGCAATAGGAAAAGCTCTAAAATTAAGCAAGACTCCTCAAACCTTAGTTTCGGCTTTGGCAGTACGCATTTTCTTCAACCCTGATCATCATTTACAATTCGACGATGCCATGGCCATTTCTAATGATAGAGGTTTTACTCAATGGAGGAGGGAGGCTATTAAAAAAAAAAACATGTGCTTTCTAATGTTTCAATAAATAGGTATACAAGAAATTTAAATATTGATCCAATTATAACATTCTTCTGAAAAATGAACCAGTTGTTAACGGGGGTATTGAGATTTTAGAAAATCACCTAGGGATGAGACTAAATACAAGACCAAGGAGAATTGCATCAATGATAGCAAACAACAGGATTATTTCGCAAAAGAATAATTAACTTAATTTTCATTTCATATATTTTTATCCAGTTGCTTTGGTGTTCTCATCGACGTAACTCTATTAGTGATAGTGACCTATATGGATCTGTTGGGACAATTGTAGTTTAACTGGTGGTGGTTTTTATGTGTTTTTATTTTAGTTTTTTTAATCTTTGTTTCTTTTGCACTGAAGACACCTCGTTTGTATACAGGCGAAATATCCGCGTCATTTTGTTTTTTAACTTTTCTCTACTGGCCGTATTCTCGTTTTATTTGTTTCTTCAATGAATCTCATCTCTTTGCTCTTTGATAATTGATGGGTATGGGAGGGGGCTTGTTGCCCTCAAATCACTTTCGACTATTAAAGAGGGCACTGGCCCTTTCAATTTCGAATCGAATGAGTCAATTTCAAAGATTCAAACGGCAACAAATTACCATCTCAACCTCATTTGCCCCCAGGGCATAAATTACAATCTTTGACCTGAGGGCTGTGGGCCGGGGGGGGGTGTATGTCATCCTAAAAGATACAATTTCCGGGCCTTTTAACAACGTTGCACAAAATGGCTATCTAAAAATTTTGATTGGAGATGTTTGAGAAAATGGTGGGCGTGGAAGGTTAGTTGCCCTCCAATCACTTTCAAAAATTAAAAGGGGCACTAGCTCTTTCAATTTCTCATCAAATGAGTCCTTTTAGAAATTTCTACAACAACTCCTTTGATACGAAGTGTCCTGGTCTAAAAAAAATCAAATAAATTAAATAATACATTGTGCCCACATCGCTCTTTATTTAGACAGCGCTTTTGCATTACCTATGGTAAATGCAAAGCTGCAGAAACGCAATCAGGATTCAGGTTTTCATAACATTACTGGAAGTTTGCCAAAAGACATCTGCTATGGGCAAGACTGTAACCGAAACTAATTACGAATTAGAAAAGTTCTTTCGGTCATCATAATAAGCATTACACAAGGCAGTGAACACTCTAGTAAAAAAAAAATAGCAAATGAACCCCCCTCCCACCATAGTGCTCACGTACAGCAAGGAAGATTTATTTTGTGTAGCTTTCCATACAGTAATTTCATTGGGGTCGAGGCAGTGGTGCGTTTTCCTCCTCCTACGATGAAACAGACTCATAAAACAGAGTCAAAAGCACAAATTTTTGTCGCGAAATGCAATTAATACACTACTAATTCTTATCCTCAAGGAAAATTCTTATATTTTAGCCTAACCCCTGCCTTCCCCCTCCAAAAAAATATGAAGAAGAACAAAATGATATACTTTCTTAAGTGACACTAGTGGCATGTGCACCACTGACTGGACACGGAAGCTCTAATTCAATAGATATACTCAGTGCTTAATAATCTTTTTGAATATGCTTGAACATAAATAAATATCCATTGCTAGGATAAAGCAATATACAACTGTGAGATGCAAGACTTGATACCTGTTCGTCACGAAACGGGACATGTTCAATATGACCAGCAGTATAAGAATCAGCCTAAGCACTTCCGTGGTGGGGCAAACCCAGGGTTCCATGAGACAATACTCGGGCACTTTCAGTAGCAACCAGTGATGCCAAACGTGGTACAATTGTACCATTTTGGTACATTTCACCTCTACTGGTACAATTTAGTACAATCCCATAAAATATGGTACATTTTACAAAATTATGGTACAATGTGGTACAATTCAGTATTTTTGTACCTATGTCTGCATTCTTTGATCTACAAATATTTTATTTCACCCTGATCTGTTCGGCATAGTCAAGATAAGGGACAGACAAGCAGTTGCCTATTTTCCTTCTTTCGTTAACTGACACTTCACTTCCGGTGTCCAAAGATCGACAAAAACATCTTTCTGTGTATCAACATCAAGTCTTACCGATTGACAATGAAGCTATAATGACACTTGGATTCGTGATGGTTGGGAATCTAGTGGAATAAAAACAAAAGCCAACCACCCAAGGTGAATCGCGTCAGTTTGAAAATTTTTATTACGGACAAAGGAGCCTGCTAAGAGAAATTAAAAGTAAGAAGAAATTTAAAATAAGGCGATATAGCTAAACTGCATATATATTTACCAACAGCTAGTTTGGTTAATGCTAATGAAATAAAAAAGGATGAATATATAATAGTTTAGAGACAAATTTCGGCTATATATTTGCACATTAGGGGGGGGGTGTTGGGCAAAGAATAGCATATATTAAATACGCAACCTAACCTCGGTACCTTCCCCCTCCCGAATCCCAAAAACAACACTTTAAATATCTCATACGCAATTAAAACCACGCTATACATTGTATTTCTCTACAGCGGTGTCTTGAATCATCCCGTAGAAATGGGTTTTTCGTCGCTTCTACAGTTGGACATATATAAAAGAGTAGGTATATCGAAGGAGTACCTATATTGTTATATATGACATAATATATTGTGCAATGAAACCCGTCAAAAAAAAACCGTCAGACGGGTTAACTGCAAGAGACCGCTATAGAGAAATGCAATGCAAAGCGAGGGTTTCATTGCGTTTATGATATTTAAACTGTTGTTTTTTGGGGTTTAGGGGGGGGGGTACTTTGGCTAGGTTAGGTTACAT
>JAQQPU010017419.1:0-18688 GCA_029168905.1 Artemia sp. Kazakhstan ARC1039
TTATTCTGGGGACGGCCTATACTACATACAATGAAGGTTTGGCTAGACTTGAACTTATTACACTGGAATCACGACGTCACATCCTCACCATGAACTTTGGTCTCAAGTGCCTTAATTCTGACTATCATCGACGTTTTCTCCCTCCCTTTAAACAAAATCCCCCAACCCTTCCTAATACAAGGATCAATGCTCTTAGAGCTCCAAATACCCAACTGGACCTGTATCCCCAAATGTTGACCATGAGGTACAAAAATTCTTTTGTCCCCTATTTTGTTTCCTATTTTAATAATTGATTGAACTTTTGTTTTATGTTTATTCCCCTGATATCTGTTTTATTATTGATTCAATTTTTTGTTTTATGTTTATCACATAATATTTGTTTTGTTATGGTAATTCTGACGTGCTTATGCAAGCTTTTGTGCTATTTTAGCCAATAAATCATATTCTATTCTATTCTAATTGCCCCAATTTCCACTTCAGACTCAACTTAAGCAAGCACAGAAAAAAAAAAGATAAGATTGTTTTAAAAATGACAAATACATAAGCCAACATGTCTAAAATACAAAAAGAGGCAAAGAAAGGAAACACAAAAAAATAGCAAGGATGAGGGAAGTTCTTGGGATGGTTGATTTTTTTTTTTTTTCAATTAGTAAAATAAAATTTAGACAATAAATGATGCATAGGGGTGAAAGGATAAGGCATAATGGGAGGAGATTTGCTTATTTAACCTAGCAACTAAGTACCATACTGTGGGAAAGTTCTTCTAAATCTTTATGTGAAATCAGAGGACAGCATTGCCAAAACGTAAAGGAATTTTGGCTCTCATTTCCTCAAGGGTGACCAAATTTGCTATCTAAAGAAGGGAGATAAAAGAGAATTTACCCTTGTTGAGAAAATCCTTTTGGAACCTTTTTTCATGCTGTATTTATTTTGTCTAGCCGTTTCACGGAGATGCTAGTTTACAGATGCAAAGGACATTCTCAAACAGTGGAATTTCACACATTCAAATTTCTGCAGAATTTAAAAGACAGAATATGGTATCTACAGTCCATAAATTGACATTAATATGGTAATTCCATTTCAAACTATCCAATGTTGTAGCACCCATTAATTCTACATTAGTGCAAATCAGGATAGGATGAGTAAAAGAAGGGAGACTAAAGGAAATTGACTTTGAAAATTACTGAACTTAAAGGATTGACTGTTATGTAAAGATTTAGAGTAATAATTATCCAGTATGGATCAGTATGCATCTTAATTTTTCTCCAAAGTATAAATTAAAGTAATCTGGGAGATCCACAGAATTTATTTTTAACTGCGCTAAAACTGTTGCATAACAACTTAATAGACAAACGTGCTCCTTGAGCCAGAAACTGGCTCCCTCAAAAATGAGCTCAGGCCCTTCCAGCTCAGTTAAAGCAGAAAAAGGAGACTGCTAGAATTCCAAGGGTATTTCATTTACTCTGATACATAGTAATACTTGGTATATATCTTATCTTTAAAATAAAGAAATGAGGATTTTTACTAAAATTCATCATTAGCCTAAACAGAAAAGGACATTTATCCGATTTTTCTCCTACTGGAGAATATCAATATCAGATCCTGAACCATTCCAATTTACAAGAGAGGTATCAAATTTTAAACTACTTATCTAAATTACAAGGTCTACCTGAGTGCCTGTTGACAAGAAAAAGAATTGAGGTATACCTGAGAGAAATATAGTGGGGCCAAATAGGATAGGAAAGTACGTCCAAAAGATTAAACTATGACCAAATAAAGCCCAAGAAGATTATTTTACACTCTATATCTTTGCTAAATCCAGATTTATATCCACAATCCATTAGAACTATGTTTTCTAAATCTAGTCTAGAATCAAAGGATGGAGTAAGAATAGGAGGTTGAAACTGTCTTAGTATACTTTAAATAATTGTAGAGAGTGATTCCCCATTCAAACTAAATACTATAATAGCAAAAGAGTAGTACAATATCATTTAATGTTCCTTTCCAAATGTAAATTTCTTTCATTTGTCTTACAAAAGATCAATGCATTAAACAGAGAGTTTCAAGCTGATGGAACACAGATTCAGAGGCTTTTGGAAAGTTCGCGATAGACGTATCTGTTGCTCCTCAAGTGCTTTGTCAAAAAGAAAGAAATAGGGCATGTATAAAATCATTTAAAGTTCGGTTGAGCCCATCTCATTTTCTTGCACTTGATTGTATAAAGTTGGGACCAAATGCACTTTGCCTCATGAGAAGCCTGCAAAACACTGGCCTATTGAGTGCTAAGCAGGTTCACTGCATCCAGATGAGCAGTCTGAATTGTTTTTTTTTGAATTGTGCTCATAAACGAGCAAACGTATTGACTACAATGACCTAATGTTGGAAAATCTCAAATGCTTAAGTCCAAACGTTGCCTTATCTGGAGATGTGAACACTCTTGTGCCTCTTATTCAACAGTTTCCGAGTTTTCTGGGTAACATTGAGGCACAACGTGATAAAATGCAAATAAAAATGTAATAAACACGCAATTTTGTATGCTGTCTTGAAGGATGATAAATCCGTTTTGTTTCTGCTTCTATTTTTTTTTTTTGCTGTACTAGGTTACGGTACTTGACTTGACTACAGTAAAGTCAGCTGTAGTTCACAACTAGTTACTTGGACCTCTTGTATTCCTTTCAAAACGTTTGGATAAAATTTATTTTAAGCTAAAAAAGAATGATAATCCTTGTCTAACTTTTTATTTAGAGGTTGATTTCCTAACTTTGCACACGCTTTTAAAAACTAAAAACTAAATTTCTATAGCCTACCATGGCTACTGCATCACACCCCCTAATAAGGCCTAATTTAGTCCTTATCTATGTATATAACTTCACAAATAAATAATATTGATATTCTTCTTCATAATATCCAAAAAATGTCTGTCAATTATATTTTCAGGGTCACAAGTACAAATTTTCTCACTATAGGGCTTCTTCAGACATATGAGGCTTGTATATAGCTTCTGATCCTATTAAGGAGGGTGGGGTGCAAGTATCACAGCAGAGAAGATTATATTTTGGAAGAGCAATTGATGAGGAATCAAATGGTGGAATTATTTAGCTATTTTAATGTTTATTTTTTTATACACAATTACCCTAAATTTAGGCTTAAGATCTTCTTTCTAAAAGCTTTATCTACTAAACATAAGTATTTAGCAAGATAGCAAATGGCATATGCTCTAGAATTTCACCAAATTTTTGCAGATTGACATGACAAATTCTTGGAGAAAAAGACAATGAAAACAGAAGTTAAATCTTTTTGTTCAATGAATGGTCACTTTCTTTTTTTCTTTGTTCATTGTAACACCGAAAAGTAATGGCTCTTCTGGATGGTACATTGTAACAACAAAATAGCAGCATCATTTTATTCGCTGATTGACAGTCTTTCCAAGCATATCATTTGCTCCCACAACAAAAGCATGCCCTTCACCTAGCGATGTCAGATGTAGTCCTAGGCTAAAACTAAAACAAAACACTACTAGCCTAATGAAATATGTACTTTGCAATGTGCAACAGGTTTCACTTCATAAAATTTTATTGGTCTTTCCCTCCATTTTTTTAAAATCATAAACTGTTTGTTGGTTTTATAATAGCATATATCTTCTCTTCTATCCTTGAGCTGTATCTCCCTAAATTTGAAAAGCAAAGAAATCCATTAAAAAAAATAACACTGGTCATCTATACATGGAATCTGCAAATGAGAATAGTCTACATAGGAATATTGGGAATCAAAAATTTTGTAAAAGTAAGTTTTGTCAACTAAATGTCCTAAAAAAATAGCCTAAACAATTACCTTAATTTTATACTTTAAAATTGTGCCTGCATTCTAGAAAAAGAAACATGAGTTTTGAAATAGATTGTCTTTCTGTTATTTATGAATTTTTATTTATGTTTTATTTCTTTGTTCCAGGAACATGGGTCTAAGATATTTACCTATTAAATGAGTTGACTCGGATTTAAACAAAGAGTTTATTACTGTGTCAGAAGCAGAGGTCAAGAATTCAACATGGATAGCACATGAGTCCCATCAAATAACTGTTCAAACCCCAATCTCAACTCAGAGAAGGCATTGTCAGCTTATATTCTCAGGGTCACTAGGTGAAAAATGAGACTCAAATAAATGCTTGTATTTACTGATCAGGACTTTTAAGCCAAAAGCATATATAGACAAACTTGAGAATTATATTCAGCCCAATGAAATATATTGCTTTTGCTTATGTGCATCATTTATAGGTAGTGGGTCTCCATTAAAGGATTATATTTCAACCTGAAGTCTGATGAGGGAATGAACAGCAGAGTGTACTGTCAGAAGGGAAAGCACACTCTGCCCCACAATTTACTGGTCATCAAAGAATCTCAAAACCTTATTGAAGCAGTTTTGCCAACATGCTAAAGTGATGGTTATTAGTACACAATCGGTGTTAGATGTTTTGTCATGTCCATTTTTATGTCAGATATGGTTATTAGTAGACAGTTGGTAGAATATTTGTTCTTGATCATAACTTCAAAAATAAACTATCTTTGAAAGGACTGCAGTATGAAAAGACATCAAAGATGCAGTTTTTAGTGGAAAAATTTATTTTGTTTTAAAAATAATTTGTTTTATTTATAAAAAGTTTTTAACCCCATTAATTTCCTTTAAAATGAGCCATTGAACAACTCTTTATGATGTTCCAGTGCCAGGCTGTCTGTGGAAAAGAAAAAAAGATGCTGTTTAGGCAGAATGCTGTAGTAGTTGCTACTTTTCTTGATTTTCAAGCCAATATATTTCCCTTGTTGTTCAAGCCAAGGGACAGAAAGCTTCCTATACAGGGGTTTCAGACAAAGCAGTTTTAATGGTGTACTTTTTGTTTTGATCTGACTCTCCTTTTAAGAGTTATGGGTTTTTATATTTCTTAACATTGGATGTGATCATCTCTTACTAGGTTGCTAGCTACTGCTGCAACCCAGATCTTGGAAACAGTTCAGATGATAATATGGTGAGAGATAGATTTGTATTTGGTGTGCAGAGTGACAGGATAAGAGAAAGACTGTTAAGTGAAGGTTGAGCACTGATGCTAATAAAAGCTATTGAAACAACTCATGCAATTGAAACAGTAGTGGAGACCTGTGCACAAATGAAAAACGAGCGAAGTACCACTGGATGTCTGGTTTTACCTTGAAGGGGGAAGCACTTTTGGTAGGCTACTTATGTATTATATGCCACACAGTCAAGTTTATGCTGTGTAAAAATTGAGAACAAACTCGTTTTTTGTTAGTTTTTTTTTCAGCTTAGCACAAGACAAGACTAAGACAAGAAACAGAATATGGGAAACATATAATTTGGGCTATATATTTGCACATGGGGGGGGGTGGTATTTTGGACAGTTTGAAGTCAGAAAACAATTCTTACTTCATTATACATCTGCAGAATAACTGTACCTAACACATTTTGCAGGCAGACGTGCTATACTTTACCCCTCCCCCCCCCTAATGTGAAAATATATAGTCCAAACTTGACCATATTGGGTGAGAGGTGTATAATACACAAGTACCAGAATTTTTCATGAAGAGAGCCAGATTTCCTGGGACTTTTTAAAAAACAATCAGAAATTAAATCCAAAAACAACAAGTTTTTTTTTTAGCTGAAAGTAAAGAGCAAAATCAAAACTTAAGAGGTAGCTTACAACTATTCTGCATGCATATTACAAAGTAAGAATTGTTTGATAACGTAATTGCTCAAGATGGATGCCCAAAATGGGTACTGGTCAATAGTGTCAGATGAACTCTCCTTGGAGTTGACAACATTCAACACCATGCATGGCCAGTACAAATGAAAGTGATATTCTTTTGAGCTGATTTCAGCACGAGACAAATAACAATACAGAATGAAGATTTGTGCAAGCCTAGATTTTGGGCTTATTGTGGATAAAATAGCAGGTATGTTTGTAATAATACTGAACATGACACAAAACTTAGAGGAGTGCTTCAAGAGACAATGAAGAGCAGGTCAAAAGAAAAAAATATATCTTCAATGATAACTCCATAAGCCACTTTGTGCACATATTGATGACAAGCCACATTACCCCTGATCCAGTGAAACCTAAGTATTAGA
The DNA here is from genome assembly GCA_029168905.1 of Artemia sp. Kazakhstan ARC1039. Classification (NCBI taxonomy): domain Eukaryota; kingdom Metazoa; phylum Arthropoda; class Branchiopoda; order Anostraca; family Artemiidae; genus Artemia; species Artemia sp. Kazakhstan ARC1039. The sequence goes on from JAQQPU010017419.1 coordinate 6,133, forward strand.
AAACAAGCCAAAAACACAAAGCCAAAAAGAACTATCTCTAATAATAAACAATAGAAATGTATATTTCCTCTGTCATAACTCCTCCAGCTTCAACATGGAAGCCAAGGAGAACAAGGTGATTACAGACACCTCTCAGCATTGTCTGGATGTAAAACTGATAACAGACAGCAACCATCACTTTTGCATCTCATTTTCTAAGTGTAACAGAACAGCACTAACTCACAAATGGAAATATAAATGCTTCCAATAATATTTGCTTGCAAAAAATTTCACTTGTATCTATTCTGGAGAAAGATCCATGTTGCCACATACCACAAGCCTATCGAGCTAATCTTAGGGAAGTCCATACAAAAACTACCTCCAAGGCTACAATGCCTAATATTAGCTGTTCAGCTGTATGATATCAAGCTGTGGCAAAGACCTGGAAAGACTATCCCTGTGGTAGATGTCCTATACCATATGCAACTTACAGATGTAGACACTGAGTAACATATGGAGAGATGGAAATTCTGGTCTAATCATTCCCTCAAACTGCACCCATAGCAAGCCAAAGGTTAGCCCAAATATACCTTGAAGCAACAAAAGCAAAGTGCTAACTTCTCAGATGTAAACTATAAAAGAGGACTGGCTAAATAACCAGAAAAACCTAGGCAAAATAATTGGGCTATTCTGGAAATTAGTAAAAAATCATAATTTCTGTATTTGTAAGAAAACAACTTATCTACTTCATCTTCCTTCTTCTTCTTAACAATAGAACCTACTTTCTTTACCTTAAATTGCAGCTTGGAGCAATTTAAGGATGTTTCCTTAAAGCTACAGAGTTGATTTTTTAACTAGTTTTCACTGTTGTTTAGTGACCAGGTGCTGTTGCATGATTGGTAGCTTCCTAGTTAAGTTTAACCTAGTTAGATTGTTCCTTCCTAGTTAGATTGGTAGCTTCCTAGCTAAGTTTAACCTCCCTTGAGGACCACTCAGCATCTAGTCTTCATTTGAAAATGATAACAGATTCAGCAGTATAAAAAAGCAGTATGTGTCTTTTTGGTTATTGTGACCAGGAGCCAAGTGAGTGTAAGATTTTCATTTTTTCTTCTTTTTTTTTCTTTTTCTTTCTTTCTTCTTTTTCTCTTTTTTTAGTATATTATTATAAGTGTTAATTTTAAGAGGGTTAATACTTCCAAACAAGCGTTAGTTTATGGAAGGTCATTTGTTTTTTTTTGTGTTGTGTTGTTTTTTGGAATAAACCCTTATCTTATCTTCAGTGAGTTTATTCTAACCATTGACAATTCTAGAGGACAAGAATTGCATACAGACTCTGGATAAAGCAGACTACCTAACAAGTTTTAGCTAATGACCTCTGGTTCTGGCTCTTTAAGAAAGCAATGGTAAAGGTCTAGAATTGGGGCTATTGACAAGGGAAAATGTTAAGAAAAAATTAGCTACTTATGGATACACTAGCTGGTACCCACACAATATATTTTGTGCTATAGGAAAGCAGTCAAATAGCTATCTGTCAATAGAGAATTGGATCACAAAACATGGTTTGTCATTGCATTTACAATATTTAAACTATTGGTTTTTGGGGTTTAGGGGGGAATAAGGTACCTAGGTTAAGTTACATGTTTAATATATGCTATGCTTTACCCTTGCCCCTCTAATGTGCAAATATATAGCCCATATTTGTTTCTAAACTATTATATTTTCACCATATTTTGCTTTATTTCATTAACATTAACCAAACTTGACTTGCTGCATGGGTACCAGCTAATGCATGAGTACCAAAAAATCTTACTTCATAATATGCAAAATCATTTTAGCTAACACATTTATACAGTAGCTTCACTATGTTTCACCCTCAGTCCCCTTAATGTGCAAATATAGCATAGGGTAAGATACCCAGTAGTCAGCCAGGTAATCCATTCTTCAATAGCTAAATCATTGTAAAACCTCTATCATACCACCTAGAGCTTGGATTGTTTCACCTTTGTATGAAACAATTTTTTTAACAATAATGTGATTAGCTTGAATATTTTTACTATACACATATACTCACACTTTTAAATATACTGAAAGAGTTTGGCTTAAAGCTTGAGTTTTTGAGTTTGAGTTTGGCTTAAGCTTGAGTTTTGAGTTTGGCTTTTAAAGCTCTAGTTTGGCTTAAGCTTAGAAAATGTTGACATACACAGTCAACCTTGGATGTACTTAATCTAAGACAAGTGCTGTGAAAAAGAACAATAGTGTTTATATAAACTAGGGTAGAGCTAACTTTAGTCTAAATTTAAACTTTGAAAGACCAGATGTATTTCAAGATTATAGTCAATCAATCCCAACTGCTCTAGTCCTAGTCATCAGCCAGGCACAACTATCTAACCCTATAAACATAATGTCCAAGATTAGGAGTCTGCTGTCTATGTAGCCTATATGAAAGACAGTTATTAGTCAGAACATCTGCTAAAGATTAGACACTGATTGAATACTGAGGGTCTTACCCTATAGCCCAAATTACATATTTCCAATGGATTCTGCCATGTATCCCTCTACCTATATCAAAGCTGATTCAATTTACAGGTACACAAATTGAAACAAGAAAAACACATGGCAGAATGCATGGAAAATATAGGATATAATTTGGGCTAAATATTTGCTAATTAGGGGGCAGGGGTAAAGTAGGATATAGTGGAGATGCAGTCAAAATGTGTTAGGCCTATGTAGAATAATTATTCTTCATATTATGAAGTAAGAATTGTTTCCTTAACATAGGCCTAATTCTTTCTCAATAGGACATAATTCAGGTAAGGTTTATATTAACAGACTAATCAGATAGATAAAAAAAACATACCACTAGCATCAGAATTTCATCCTGAGTCCAAATATAACACTCATTTCTGTTGCAAATTATTTTCAAAATTACTTCTAAGCTTCTTTAAGTTTCTTCAATTTTCCTATTTTTTTCACAGAAACGTCATGGCAGCAATTCAATTTGAAAAATACTAAATTTTGCTGAAAGCTCTGATTTGAATTGAAATATACTAAATCTTGTTGAGCAGTGATTTGATAGGCCTATGAAAAATACTAAATCTTTTTTTTTTGAGACACAGTTTTTGAGAAATACTAAACAGTTTGAATTATTCATTTTGTTGGGAAAAACTTACCACTAGCTTTAGAATTTCATCCTGAATCCAAATATGATAAACATTTCTATTGCAAATTATTTTCAAAATTGCTTCTAAGCTTCTTGAAAAACAGCAAAACTTCTTTCATCAAAACAAACACTTTATGGCAGCTACATATACAGTTTTATAAATATCAGATAAATAGCACTTAATGTAAACAAACTAATCACTCATATCTAACTCTTCATCATCATTTTCTGATGCACTAGGGGTGTTACTGACTGGTGCTCTAGGGGCCCTATTGATTCCAGGGAGATAGAGCTTTGCAGCTTTTCACTCAAACTGTTTAGTATTTCTCAAAAAAACATTTAGTGTTTCTCAAATCAAATCACTGTTCAATAAGATTTAGTATTTTTCATATCAAATACTGCTCAACAAGATTTAGCAAATTTCAATTCAAACCAGAACTTTCAGCAAAATTTGGTATTTTTCCAATTAAATTGATACCATGACATTTCTGTGAAAAAAAACTGGAAAATTGAAGAAACTTAAAGAAACTTAGAAGTAATTTTGAAAATAATTATGACAAAAATGAGTGTTATATTTTGACTCAGGATGAAATTCTGATGCTAGTGGTATGTTTTTTTTTATCTATCTGATTAGTCTGTTAATATAAACCTTACCCCATAATTCTAGGCCTTTTTCTTTCTTCCAAGTGCTTGCTAAGATATTTAAGTATTAACTAAGTTGACTTGAATTTAAAGAAAGGAGGTTTTTGTGGTCAATATATACTAAATCATATTATTGAGTTAGGACTAAAGTGAATACACCATTCAATGCCTTTTTTTATGCTGATTGCAAATATAATAAGCATTTCTATTGGAAATGAATTTTAGCCCCCCCCCCCCCCATATATATGCCAATTCAGGGTTAGGTTAGGTATAGCCTATATAGGGGGGGGGGGGGGGCTGAAATTCATTTCCGATAGAAATGCTTATTATATTTGTAATCAGCATAAAAAAAAGGCATCGAATGTTGTATTCACTTTAGTCCTAACTCAATAATATGATTTTGTATATATTGACCATTTTTTAATGGTTTATAACACTAAGCTACATTGCTGGGTAAATTTTTGGGTAAAATTCTACTTTAGCTACTTTTGACTATCCTGGAAAGGGGTTGGGTTAGGAAAATAAAACTTTCACAGATGGGTCTACAGGCTAAAGTATGTCCCGGGAAGGTATTTTGAAGTACTTACCTCCACTCCTTCTCCCTTTAAAGGGCCCTGACCTTAGATGACCTTTAAAAATCTGTGTGTTATAAAAGTGAAACCTTGCAATATAGATCTTCTGCTTAAATTAAGTGCAACAAAATTGTTTTCAGCTTCACAGCTTTGCTCAGTTCAAATTTATAAGGTTTTAAAGATATGCAAATACATTTCCTAAATTTTGAAAAAAAACCTTGATATGGCTTAAATTCTACTCAGATAACAAGAATTGCATTGTCAGAACTAAAGCCAAAGAAAAAGAAATAGGTAACTGAAAATTAAAGTAAATGTTGTTTGGTCAAAATTTCAATAGGTAGGCTATAGACCTGTCAAGTAGGCAAATTCCAGGACCCACTAGAGGGAGAAGGAGTGAAGATAGGTACTTCAAAATATCTTTCTGGGACACACTTTAGCCTGTAGACCCAAATAAACAAAAAATCGCAAAGAAAGGAAACGAGGACAATTAACAGCCAGTGAAAAAATTGAAAAATTATGCAAATATTTCAGTCAAGGCCTCCGCTTGACCGTCCTCAGTGCAGAATAAAACTGATAAAAATATAAAAACCAAACCTTAAAATAAAAACACCAAACTAAAATTGGACAACCCTTTCCTAGTAACGGTGAAAAAATTGAAAAATTATGCAAACATTTTGGTCAAGACCTCCGCTTAACCATCCTCAGTGCAGAATAAAACTGATAAAATATAAAAACCAAACCTTAAAATTCTGCACTGAGGACAGTCAAGCGGAGGTCTTGACTGAAATTTTTGCATAATTTTTCAATTTTTTCACTGGCTGTTAATTGTCCTTTTTTCCTTTCTTCGCAATTTTTTGTTTATCATGATTAGCCAGTGTGGTCTAAGAAATTATTTACTGTAGACCCATCCCTGAAAGTTTCATTTCCCTAACCTAGCTCCTTTCCAAGATAGCCAAAAGTAACTAAAGTGGAATTTTACCAATTTTTGATAGTTCATATTATTGACTTACAAATGAAGTAGGCTATACATACTAGGCTACTTGATGCCTTTTTTATGCTCTTTCCAAATAGACCTATAACAATCATTTTTGTCAGCCCATCCCTATATATAAAAATTTGAGGTATATATTTGCACATTAGGCTGGTGGGGGTGAAGTTTATTTCTGATGCAAATGAAACTTTATTTCTGATGCAAATGAAACAAGTTTAAACTCTACATGGGGGGCTATGATAAAAGACATATTTCACAGTTGCTCAAAACCCGTGTCATGAAAAAGAAATATTCCGACCGATCTCATCAATTTTGAAAAACCATTTAATAATAAATCTAGCAGCAGCAATTCAGAAAATCAGAAATTGGAAACTACAAGCATGTTCTTCTTTAAATGTTTTCGCTTCTAGATCTGTTTTTGTAGATGGTTCTAGCACCTTGGTTAAATTGTGTGTACGGATTCGCTGATAAACCAGCTAGTCATTAAACTCTCTACTAAACTCACCAGTGGCGGATCCACGGGGCGAGGGGGGCGTGCCCCCTAACAAAGTCTAAAGTAATGTAATTTACCTGATTAACGCAAGATTGCGTTAATAAAACTTGCTCCTAACGCAGTATTATCGGATCAACCTATTTTCCCCCCCTCCCCCTAAAAAAAAACAGGATCTGCCCCTGGAACTCACTAACAGTTGTACACAAACAGTACCACTTTTATTGCACTAGGCTCAAAAATTGACCAAAACACATAGTTTTCCTGTGAGGAGTCAAAATTCAGGAGAAATTATACAGGCAAGACTGGAAGATTCAGGAACAGGATGGAAATCAGTTATTTTAAGAGGCAGTAAAGCCGCTACTGCTTTAATAAGAGTAATTAGTTAAGATCACACGAGTCGTTTACAACATTATTAGTAAACGTTAAAAGACTGAATAACTACTGCAGTACAGTGGTGTTCTAGACACAGTAGAATTGCTGAGAATGAAAAATAGGATAGATTATCCAAAGATGCATTATCTTTAGAGCCCACAATGAGCAATAATGGAACCTTCCAATCAAAAATTAGAGCAATTGTATAAAAAGATAGAGTAAAACGAAAATATAATAAATTAAACAAAAACAGAAATTTTTAATTTGTTAAATCATAACATATATTAAATACTGAACCTAAACAAACCTATTTTAACCTGACCAAACCTATTTAACCTAATAAAAAAAAAATATGATGAAAATAGAATACTTTATTAGCAAAATTGTGAAAATTGCAACTCGGAAATATGCTCCCAGAACGCAAAAATGTCATTAAGAATCGCGTTAAAATGAACTCGACCTTCTATCTTTACTGCCGCCCGCCACATGCACTCTACTAAGTCTGACTGTAAATGAGGGCGGGATTTACCTCAGTGGCGTTTGTTAACCCACTTTACGGAGCCCCACATTCTCTCTACTTCTACACTACTACACTACTTCTACACTACTACACTACTTCTAAACTACTACACTACTTCTCTACTTCTACTGTCTACATTCTCTCCACATTGTTTCCTTGACAAACAGCCTGGAAAAGGTATTAGTCTTATTTGATGAGGTGCGGATAATATTATTCTCCACCTAAGAACAGGCCATGCAAGTAATGAGTCACTTTCTGAATATGAATGAAAAAGAAGCATTTTTATTTGTGTATAGGAAGGGCCTTGAAACTATAAAACATTTGCTGAAATACAGAAAATTATTTGATGATATGATGCAAAGAATACAGAAAAGTTTTGCCCAAAAAAGTTAGTCATTTGGTGAGATGGATTGACTCCTCCCGATTGAAAAACACCAAGAAGTATATAAACATCAATGAACATATAACAATTTGCTTTGCGGAAACTTTAAACTGGATGTGACCCGATTGAAAGAAGCTTCTCCAATTATTATTATGCAAAAGAGAAGCAAAGAAAAATAGAGGAATTTGCCTGGATGTTATATTAACAAGTGCAACCAAACAACAAATAAGACGAAGAGAAGAACTATTAAGGAGAATACCACTTTTTCCTGTGCAAGTTCTGAAATCCATATGAGAAACTTTTACATCACCAACCCCATTGCTGTCATATTTGAATTTGAGGTAATCGTAGGCCATAAGCAGCTGTGAAAAATGTAATCTTGAAGAGAAATTATACTGTATTAACCTGACTTACTTAGCTTATGTCTCCTGCCGGGTGTTACCTGGCGTAAAGAGTGACGTCTGCCTCCTCCATCCACTTCGGTTTATTGCAAGGGTTTGCGATCAACCTGGTCTGATATTTGCCATCACTAGGAGCTCACATACGCTGTCGGACCATCGCTTCTTTGGTCGGCCGCGAGGTCGCTTCCAACCAGCTTTGACAGGGTCAAAGTCAAAGATCATCTTTGCAGGTAAGTACGGGGGCATTCGAAGTAGATGTCCCAACCACCGTAAGGTACGCTCAGCTGCTTGGGTAGAAAAACAGGACTGCTGGGTGAGATGCAGCAGCTTCTTGATACTCACGAAGTCGACCCACTGTAGAACTTCTATCCTTCTCAGATTCTTCGACTGGAATCTATCGATGATCATTGGGGTTGCGGCTGATGCTTGCCAGGTCTCAGCCCCATAAAGCATCACAGAACCAACGAGGGCGTTGAAAATTCAAAGTTTAGTTGAAAGACTGATTTTGGTTTTCGCAAAAGGTGACGGTTCAACCTATCCAATACAAAAGACCCCTTGGATAGCCTTGCTTACTGCATTATTCTGTACAAAAATAAATTGAATCAGCTGGAGAATAGCATGAATAAAAGATATTTTTTCCATAATTGCTAAGAATCCAATTTTATGGTGTTGTGTGATTAAACTATTACAACAACAAAACCCAACGTTCTTTAATAAAATGTATTGCAGATGGTTTTAAATTTATTTCCCCAAATGTATTGTATCTCTGGGTGTTTTTTCAACTGGAAACTGAAAGCTCCAGTAACCTTTTCAAGAGTATGAAGTATTTGGAGGGTAACCATTCCTCCTTCCTCTTTCCACCCCCCCCCCTCCCAAGGTAGTTTTATAGCTTTTGATGCGACATTCACAATGATTTTTTTTAAAACAGTTTAAGGATCAAACGAATACAACCCTGCGGAAAAACAACCCATGCAGACCCACACCTAAATTGAGCCAAATGCCCACTGTTAACAAACAGGGATCAAAGTAATAAAAAAAGACGCATATCCTTGACTTTGGTACTCAAGACCGGCTTGAAACTTTCAAGATCGTTTCTCGGGCCAACGGATGATCGGATTTTCTTGGGAAGGGATTTCCTTGGGCCCTAAAGGGGAGGGTATTTTGGTATCTGATCGGTTTGAAACTGACACCCACAATTTTTTGCGTTAGAAACTTATTGAGGTTAAAATAGGGGGCCGGGGTAATGATGAAGTTCACACTCCATCCTCTATGTAACACAACCTAAATAAATTATGGCTCGTATGCTTATCTCCATATAATCTACAAAATCATCTCCGGGATGTGAAAACCTTTGTTGGATATCTTCCTTGATGTCTTAATATATACGTCACTTTAAACAGCCACTCTCAGTGCTAGACTAGGGTTGAAAATCTTTCAATTCTGCCAATCACGGGTAACTACTTAAAAAAAGGGTAGCTTGGAATAAAAGAACAATATTCTTTCAGTGAGAACTAAATTCGATGAGCCTACTGACATTCTGAATAAAAGGCACTTACTATAGGTTTACCTAAAATAAGCGCTAACAAGTCATGGGGTGGCATATCAGTAATTTCAACTGAATTAAGAAACTCTGTCGCAAATACAGTTCCTAATTCCTGTTTATCCTTCACAGAATCATAAATTTATGGGAATTGTACTTTCTCGGGATGCTACAAAAAAAAAAAAAAAACATATTGAGCTTCCTGGTTGCGGAGGAAATAATACCTCACGGATAGGCATTCGTACCCGAAAAGTTACTTAGTCCATACATGTAAAGGTACTTCAGACTGGAAAACTTCCTGATGTACAAAAACCTTCTGGACGAGACCCAATACGTTTCTGTGAATAGAGCTTAATCGCTTTTTGATATCTTTCTTTACCTAAACTAATGCTTGTTTATTTGGAATGAAGAAAGCTCTGTCAATTTTTAATTTTCTTGAGCCTGATATAAAGTTTGACTCCTTTTTATTTAAATTAAATTGAAAAAAATCCCCCTAAAGGTACTTCAGACTAGAAAATCTTCTGATGCATGTCTTGCGAACAAGTCTCGATCGCAAGGGGTGAAATTGAATCATGAGCTATAGAGGTTTTCATGGGCTCTAGAGGTTTTCAGCTAGTCACATGAAAAAATAAAGGTGCGAAGCACCACTATTTTACAAGCACAATTTTCTTTGATAGGAATAGTTGACGTAAAATCGGTGAAACAAGACTAGTCTCGGTTGGTAGAGGACACAAAATGAAGAAATTTTAATAGTAATATCACCAAAATCAGTCAGTAAAAATGACCAGCCAATCGGTAAAATCTATTGCCTTCCCTAGAACATTCTGGCTAGTGTAGTGAAGCCCTTAATTGATACCAGATGAAGTCCAGGGGAAGCAATTGCTCGGGGTTCTTAGGGCCAGCCTGTTATCTCTGTTCACTTCCATCCAAGGGCAACTATTCTACAGTAGTCACTATTTTCATATTTTCAAATCATTTTCTTCAATCTTTATCTTCTCTGCTGTGATAACAACACCAGAAGACACAACAATAAATAAAGTAAACAAAACAGTAAAGACACATATTTTGGAATATATGCCTGTATTTTGGAATATAGATAGAATATTCCAAATCTTTTTCTTTCCGACATTATTTTTATTTATAAAATTTTCTCTGGTTGCTCAATTTTTTATATAGGGGAATTTTTGTAGGGGAGTATTTCCTTGGGGAGTATTTTTGTAGGGAGTAATCTGTAGTGGAGAATTTTCCACGGGGAGGATTTTTCGTCGGAGAGGGGAATTTTCCACGTGTGGGGGATTTTTTCTGAGAGGGAATTATTCATGGGAGGAATTTTGTGGGGGAGAGCACGCTTAGCACCGACTTAAGTATTCTCTTTCATTTCTTAATACTTGTTTTAGGATTTTCTTATTCATCTATATCAGTATCTGATCTCTTTATGTTTGAATTTAATAAGTACAAACTAGTTTTTTCAACTGAAAGTAACGAGCAACATTAAATTTCAAAATGAACAGAAATTGTTTCGTATATGAATTGTTCCGTATATGAATTGTTCCGTATATAAATTGTTCCATATAAGTGTTGCTCCTTCCTCAGTGCCTCGCTCTTAACGCTAAAGATCTTTTAGAAATTTTAAGAAACCTTATTATTCTAATTAAACGGCTCTTGTATTTCAGGAGTTGTTCTTAAAGGGCTGGAACAAAAAGCCAAACTTTGGCATAAAGAGCGAAGTATTCAGGAGCGAGCAACCCTCCTCATATACGGAACGATTTCTGTTCAATTTGAGCTTTATTGATGCTCCTTATTTTCAGTTGAAAAAAACTAGTTTTTTTAAATTTAATTTCTGATCGTTTTTCAAATAATTCCGGTAAATTTGGCTCATCCTTAATGGAAAATTCCCTCCTCTCACGGGAAAATCCTCTGTGGAAAGTTCCTCCCACGTAAAATACACCTTCCCCTATAAAATTTCCCCCTGGGCAACTCCCCTGTAAAATTCAATCTGGACAATTTTATTAAGACTTATTAAATTATTAAGAATTATAGAAAAATTAAGACTAATAAAAAGAATTTTGTATAGGAATTCTGTCAAATCCCCCAGTATAAAATTTCTCCTGGAAAGTTCACTCCCAGAAATCGTCACTCCCCACGAAAAATCTCAAAATGGAAACTCATCTCAAGCACAAAATTCCCCCCTCTCTAAAAAGTGTCTGTATACTTCCCAATAACAGATTCATAGCCTACAAGCCTCCACCCATGGGTTTTGGGGGTTATGTCACCTCTAAAAACAAAGTTATTAGAAGTTTCAACTGTGTTGAACAAAATGGCTATCTCAAAATGTTGGTCGGACAACTTTAAGAAAAAAAGGAAATCGGAGGGAGGCTAGTTGCCCTCCAATCGTATTTGTCACTTAAAAAGGGCACAAAAATCTTAATTTCCGTTCGAATGCACCCTCTCCCTATCTTTTAGGAGCACTATTTCGATACGATCACCCTTGGGGGATAAAAATAAAACCGCATCCACGATTTTTCTTCTGACAAAAAATACAAAATTCCACATTTTTCTATTACGGAACTTGAGATTTCTGCAGAAGGGTTCTTTGATACGATGAGTCTAATGATGTGAGTAGTAAGTACATATGGAATTTGCGTAGGTTATGTTCCTTCCGGTGTATTTCCATCACTTTACATTCCCTGGCACCTTTCCACCAGACTGATTATTGTTATTGTTGTCAATTGAATATGGAATTATACAAAACCTACCAGACAAGTTTCCGGGCCAACCAGACATGTTTCTGGGCCAAGCAGACAAGTTTCTGGGTCAACTATAAGTTTCTGGGCCTTTACGTTCCATGGCACCTTTCCAGAGCATGTACCTATGGATTTGGGGCCTTTACGTTCCTTCCTGTGCTATAGAAAACCGGTGCGTTTTGTTTAGCTGCCAATGTTTTAGTTTCTCAAAGAGAGTGAGTATTTGACATTTTTGCAAAAAGAGATTCGCAAATTGGACACTATGAACGATATTAATTAATGTTTTGAATAATAGGAGTGTGAATGATTCTAATTAGTGATTAGATTGTATGAAGGGGGAGAAAAAAAAGGATTAAACTGATTAGCAGTTAAGGTAACCCCGAAGGAGTTATTAACTCAGGTAATTTGTTATAAATTTGAATCATCATCAGTCTTTGAAAATGACTAACGACGATAGAATGACATTGCGACTTGACCTAGCTTTACCTTTCCGATGTGGTCTGTATAATACACAAGTGATGTTTGATAAGTATTGTCAATTTAAAATAGGATCTAACATTCCCTTCGTTCCCCCATTTCTGAGGGTAGGAGAGGGGGGGGGGGTTTGAGGGACTCTGCTGTTTTATTCCGTGTGATTTTTTTCTTTACTTAGTGTTCATTCAAAAAGCGAGGATTTCTGTTAAATAAATAATTCTTATACCTTTTAAAATAGCTTTACGAGGTTTGAGGGACTCTGTTGTTTTATTCCATGTGATTTTTT